>VWZI01010879.1:195837-241263 GCA_013396835.1 Psilopogon haemacephalus
GGATATGGTTTAAGGTGAATCTTGTAGAGTAGGGTTATGGGTTGGACTTGGTGATCCTGAGGGTCTTTTCCAACCAGAATGTTTCTGTGTTTCTGTGATCCTCTATACCTTTATTGATGAACTAATCAGACTGGGCAGGCTCCAGATTCCCAGAAAGCATAAAAAACTTTTCAAAAGTATGGGGTGTGGTGTGTATTACCCTTTTTACTGTATATTTCTGTAAATATCTGTTATATCTTGTAAATATTTGCTTGTATATTTGCATTGCTGTAAATATAAAGCTTCATTTATTAACTTCCAGTGCGTTTTTCTGAGTTTTAGCCGGGGTTTTAAAAGGTGGGGGGGCAGGTCACTGCAAACCCACTACATTTTTTAATTGGCACCCAGCGTGGAGCTTGAGGTTTAATTACATCTGTTTGACTGTTATTGAATCCTGAAAGTTAAAAATGAAGGTAATTTATGTACTTTGTTCGCTTTTTCCTTCTCTGGTTTTCTGGTTTTTGAATAGATGGCTTGTGGCAAGAATTGGTACCTATATGTGGAATATGGCCTGGTGGAAGTTTTAAAAAATGCTTTGGGATTATGGAGACTATCTCTACAGAGATGTACAGATAATAAAGATAATATTTTCTCTAGAGTGTGCAGAGAGCGTGGATATCTTGTCCTTTTGTATGTTGCACTTTTGTCAGGTCTGCGTGCCACTAGATGTAATCTTCCTCTTAAAAATATTCTTTTAATTTGATGGTCATAAAAATGCTTGACTGAAAGTTGTGGAGAATGTAACTTCAGCATTCTCAGAGCTAAGGGAGAAATATTAGAGAAGTATTCCTTTAAGCTTTGTTGAGCACAAATGTTTGTGCAATAAAGCAAACATGTTCATACTTATGGTTGTAATTTTTTTTAAGCTTATTGGCAATGTGAAAAAAAAAAAGTTTTAATTTCATGAGTCAAAAATGAGTGGAAATAAGTACACCTTTGTGAATATACTGGTGCACTATAGTTAGACCAACATGTCTATGGTCATGAGGATATCAGAGAGCTGGAGCACCTTTCCTAAGAGTTGGGGTTGTTCAGTCTGGAGAAGAGGAGACTCCCAGGTGACCTTATTGTGGCCTTCCAGTATCTGAAGGAGGCCTACAGGAAAGCTGGGGAGGGACTTTTTAGGCTATCAGGTAGTGAGAGGACTAGGGGGAATGGAGCAAAGCTGGAGGTGGGGAGATTCAGACTGGACTTAAGGAGGAAATTCTTCACCATGAGAGTGGTGAGGCCCTGGAATGGGTTGCCCAGAGGAGTGGTTGGGGCTACTTCCCTGGAGGTGTTTAAGGCCAGGCTTACAGAGGCTCTGTCCAGCCTGATCTAGTGTAAGGTGTCCCTGCCCATGGTAGGGTGGTTGGAATTATATGATCCTTTTGGTCCCTTCCAACTCTCACTGATTCTATATGAAGGTGACCCATACATACTTCTGTCTATAAATGCACATCCTAGTTTGTACGTCTCTGTGGCTCTAATTGTTATTAAATCTATTTTCCTAAAATTATTTATTAACAAATTTAGAGAATCTCTCCTTATTGAGGAATTTTGGGAGTGTGCTATGCACTAGTCTGTGGATCATATCCAGCTTTTAATTACCATGGCATCTGGGCTTTCTGTGAGGTGAGTTAGACAACACGGTACTTGAGAACATCTGCAGCCATATGGTATTCTTCATAGGTCAGCATTCCCAATACTGCTGTTGCTGGTGGAGTACCAAGTGATGTCACTACTGGTGGGAAATTACAGGGCTTGACATAGGTTAGGAAGCAATCAGCTGAAAAGAGTGTTCAAGGACAGCTTAGAAAGCAAATGTTGCTTTATTTGGGGAACTATACAATTTAGACAAAACTGAGTAAGAGGAAAGACAGGGAGTGGTCAAACTGTAGTCTAATCAGGACACTACTGTTTAATCTAAGGCTCTTGACCTACACTTTTGAGATTGTTCAGAGACTGATAGCCAGGAGACACTATATAATTGATTCATTATCTTCTCAAATTACAATTTCCTTGAATTATGGGAATTGGATTTCTGTTTCTTAATGCTCAGACAATTTTATCCTAGCTATACCATAAGCGTAATAAGATGAAAGTGCAGTGTGATAGAGTTGCAGGTAAATTAGAAAACTGAATAAAAGTATAAAGATTTTGTAGGCTAGTTTTTTGGGGATAATATGCATTGATGGTAGCATGGTGCATGATTTACTTTGCTGAATTTAATCATGACTAAATTCACTTGCTACTGCAAGTTTTAGAGTCCTGGATTCATGAAGCCTTTCCTGGCATCATAAGTAACGTGTTGGTACTTTTTGGAGCAGGAAATATGCAGGTGTAAAACCTGAGGCATATAAAATCTGTTGAAGGCCCTATGGTTTTTTGATGTAAAAACATAAATGTACTCATTTGACTGTAAATTTATCTTAACTACTTATTTTTTCCACATACAATTAATAGTATAGAGATGCATTTTTAATCCAGTGTTACATGAATGAACCCCCTGAAAATTATAAAGAAAATAAGTCCTTGTCAAGTATATCTTGTTGGAATACACTGCCCGCACTGAAATGTAATGCTCAACATGTATGAAGAAGACTTCTACTGGTTTTCATAACATATTTGTCAATGATAAAATACGGGAGCTTGTTTCTGTGGAAAAATATTAAAATAGCTGTAATGAAAAGCAATGTTCTGATATCAAATTGCTCTTTACTAGTCAATACTGGAACATCTGGTGAAAAACTGGGTGTAACACCTCTTTATCAAAGGACTTTTTGTACATCATTGTCTGTACATTGTGTCCTTCCCAATCACAGTTTATTATCTGCACAAAGGTGTTACCTATATTGTTAGACGTCGCCTAAGATAAATCTCTACTTGCTGAATATTCTAGACTTTACAGATCACTTCTACAATTTTTTATTTTTTTTAATACAAAAAGGTTCAGTAGTGGCAACTGACATTTTCAGTTTTAATTTTAAGAGAAAATCTTAAAAGATTCAGGTGTTGTATGTTCTCTGTCCTTTGTCATTGCTTCTTCTGCCTGTTATGTACAGCTGCTCATAGAGCAGTTGACGAGGAGGATGGGCACAAGGTAGTGTTATCCTATTTGTATCAGTTTCAAACAAAAAATATTGCTGCCAATCATTTTATTTCATTAAGTATATTGATCAATACTGAATGGACTAGCTACTTGTCTATTAAAATCATTCATCATCAGTTCTTTGCCTGCGTGCTTATTGTCTGGGTTCTTGGTATAACTGTTATCTGGGTGCCATTACATACAATTACATTTTGAGAACAGGGAATATTTTTCTGTTACTTGTGATGATGGATTTTAATTGGATATTATAAATAAACCATTTGACCTAAATTATTCTTTCCTGTCTACATTGACCTTCTGTGATTTATCTTGCTGAGTAGATTGTGTGAAAAGCATGGGAAAAAAAATCCATGTTTCATTTTGGATCTTTTGTTGCTAAGATCCAAAGATTTATTACTAGGGATCCTATTAGAAGAAATTATTACTACATGTTTGAAAAGAGTTCTCTGCAGAATGGTATTTATCATTTAAGTAGAGCTTTTTAATAGAATTAGCACACAGCATAAACATAAATGAAGAAAGAATAAGCTACTTCAATATGCATCTTGACCTCTAGGAACCAAGATCTTTAAGTCCACCACTGACAAGTAGTTATGAATGGGGTGTAAAACACAGCATCTGTTTAACATGGCAGAACACTGCCAAATTGCCAAGGACAAATAACTTCCCTGCTCCAATCTCAAATACGTTGAACAGCTTGAGCCAAAGAACAATCAGCTTATTGGCAGGGGGTGGAAAAAATGTACTTGGCTTTCCCCTCATATAAATAAATAGCTGAGAGGAATACAGTGACAAGGATAAACAAACATCCCTACCCCCCCATATTAAAAGATGCATCCATTGGGACTGAGTATAGTAGCTTAATCTCTGTAATATTTTACATTATCTAAACATGAGACAGATTCTGAGATTTTTTTAATCCCCCTCAACTCTTGAAATAGGTTAGTTTAGTTGCAGTTGCTACCCACACTTGGATGCAATGAAGCAATGGGAGATGATGTACATGTGGCCACGTAGTGAAGATGCTAGACAGTTGCCAACTCTGACATCAAGTGAGAGGAAGATGATGATTAACACCACATGCCATACTGAGACAGTAGTTTTGCATCCATGATGAATCACAGGATAGCAATGTGCAACTTGCCTTTTACCCACTCCATGAGAGAGATAAGAGTAAAAGAAAGTGAAGATGAGCTCATGAATATTGCTCATCAGGACAAAGAATAGCTACTATGGCTACTATACTTTTGAGAAGTGTAAAGGGCAATTTTTCTGAGATATTTTTGGTAGGTCCTAGGATCATAGGGTAAACCATGTCAGAAGGGACCTCAGAAGATATCTGATTTAATCTCCTGTTCAACACATGATCAGCTATAAGATCAACCAGGTTGCTCAGAGCTGTATCTGGTCTGCTCATTAAACCCTCCATGGAAGATGATGGAAAAACCTGTCTGGAAACCTGTTCCACTGTTTGACTGTCTTCATTACAAAAACCTTTCTTTATGTCCAGTCTTAATGTCCTTTTATTTTTTCCAACTTACACCCATTGTCTCTCATGAAGTAAAGAGCATGACTCCATCCTTTTGATAACCCTCTCCTATTGTTTGTTCTCTTTCAGGTTTATAAATGTTCTGACCTACTCCTATGTTATAGCTGTTAAACCTCTCTCCCATTTTGAGCAATGACTTTTCTACTGTTTGTCATTTCTACTAAGCATGAGTTTTAAAATCAGTTAGCTTTATGGCCTTTATCTGTCTACCTTTTAATCTTCTTTGAAGTACCTGGTACATTGCAAGCACTGCAAAATACCCAAAACCTTGCAGTGAAGACAAAGGCATTGCAGTAGTTCTCAAACTGCTCTTCTGTCTGCTGTGTTCTTTTCTGAACAGTGACTCAGTATGATTGCCTTGATGCTTGTACAGCCATGCCTTAAAAAAACAGCATTTAAATGTGTGTCAGGCCAAGGTCAGACATATTTTCAATTGAGCAATTATTCAGTTTTAACCATCCCTAAGCTTTGAACTTTGTGTAATATTAGGGTAAGTAAGCTCTGGACAAAAACAGTGTTAATGGAAAGTTGGGGATATTTAATGTTTTGCTGTGTTTTCACACCAGTGAGGGAAATAGTCACAGAACAATGTTGCTCAAGGAAACACAGGTTGGAACTGACCCTAGCTCTTCAGACTGTGATGCAAATACTGCAGTCATTCCCTGTTGTTGATGGTGTGACCAGCTGGGTAGAGGAAGGGAGAGCAGTGGATATTTTCTACCTCAAATTCATCAAGGCTTTTGACACTGTCTCACATAATATCCTCGTAGGTAAGCTTAGGAAGTGTGGGTTAAATGAATGGACACTCATTCTGTCCCTGTACTCAGTGCTGGTTAGGCTGTGTGCAGTGTGTGGGCTTGCATACTGCGTCCAGTTCTGGGCTTCTCAATTTAAGAAAGATGTTGAGGTGCTTGAACATGTTCAGAGAAGGGCAACAAGGCTGGTGAGGGGGGTGGAGCACAGCCCTATGAGGAGCCACTGAGTGTTCATCCTGGAGAAGAGGAGGCTCAGGGAAGACCTTATTGCTCTCTACAACTACCTGAAAGGAGATTGTAGCCAGGCGGGGGTTGGTCTCCTCCCAGGCACCCAGAGACAGAACAAGAGGACACAGAACAGGTTTAGGCTGGAATAAGAAAGAAGTTCTACACAGAAAGAATGATTGCCCATTGGAACAGGCTGTCCAGATAGGTGGAGGAGTTACCATTCCTGGAGGTGTTTAAGAGGAAGCTGGATGAGGCACTTAGTGCCATGGTTTAGCTAATTAGAAGGGTTAGGTGATAGGTTGGACTTGGTAATCCTAGAAGTGTATTCCAACCTGGCTATTTCTGTGATTCTGTGAATGACAGAGCACGGACAGTTGTGATCAGTGGTGCAGGAGTCTAACTGAAGGTCTGTGGCTAGTGGTGTTTCCCAGGGGTCAATACTGGATCCAGTCTTGTTCAACATCTTCATCAATAACCTGGATGAAGGGTCAGAGCAAGTTCGCTCATGTTACAAAACAAAGAGTGGCTGACACACCAGAAGGCTGTGCTACCATTCAATGAGACCTGGGCAGGCTTGAGAGTTGGGCAGAGGTGAACCTCATGAAGTTCAACAACTGATTCTTGCTGATGAGCATGAGAGTGTTTTTTAGGATGTAACTCTCAGCAAAGTTTTGTCTGTGCCTGTGTAAGATAGACTGAGGCAGGTAGGATGGTGAAACTTCCTCTCCTTTCAAGTTCCACTTCTGAATCTTCCCAAATTATTGTGCTATTACATGGCTTCCAGTAAGAGTCTTAAAACTACTGGTTACAAGCCTCAGAAAGGAACCACTGGAGGAATACTTGTTGTATTTAATGAGTTAGTATGTTAAAGAATCTGGTTGGTTTTCTTTTTCCTCTCCATTGTCATATCATTGCTATATTCTTTTCATGTTGAAATAACAGGAAGTCATCAAATAATGATGGTGATTTCCTTTTTCTTAACATAGAAATTAAGATTAGTACATTGAGCATCAGCAGTATTCAAGTGGAGCAATGTCTTTTAAACATTCCCAGTAGCACAGAAGTAATCTCTGGGGCTATGCAAATTCAATAACATGCTGCCTTCTACATATGTATCATGACTGAAATAAAGAAACTATGAAATTGGAGGCCAGCATAATTCTAAGGAGTGTCTGTTAAAATAATGAAACAAAATAGTGGCTCACAAGATTAGTAATAACATAAAGAATATTTTGTTCTCTGGTTATTATGGCAAAAAATTGTTACTAAGTGACAGCTGTCTGGCCCTTTGTGTTCAATAAACTGGCTGGTCTGGGTGGTGATTTGTGGGCAGTTGCTCACACTGTGCAGTTGGCAATTCCTGACAATTACTCAATGTGGCCAAGTTTTGTATGAGTGTAGATGTACAATGCTGCCCTTGTGCTTAAATCTGTCCCCCTTGCCTGTGTTCAACATAATTCAGCTCTCAGAACTGTGGAGACAGCTTACACAGCTACTGTCCATGCTGTATTTGTTCCTACTTTAATGGAATGGTTCAATTTCCATGCCTGGCATCTCTCTCAAACACTGTAAAAATTTCTTGAACATGCCAAGTGTACTTTTACTTAAGTCCTGAAAGAGTATTTCTCAAAAAAAAAAAAACAAAAAAAAAACTGACTTCTCCTATAAAGTGGAGTTTTGAGTTTGATTTATTTTTGCCTGAAATCTGCCAAAGCTGCCTACTACTCTAAATCTCTGAACCATAATGTAGTGTTGTGCAGGGATGACTGTACTTGCTTTGCCATTTTGGCAAGGTGCTTTTCACAGGATCACAGGATGTTAGGGGCTGGAAGGGGTTGGATCTCTGAAGGTCTTTGAGTCCAATGCACCTGCCAGAGCAGGACCATAGAATCTATCACAGGAACACATCCAGATAAGGTTTGAAAGTCTCCAGAGAAGGAGACTCCACAACCTCTCTGGGAAGCCTGTTCCAGTGACCCTTACAGTAGAGAAGTTCTTCCTGATGTTGAGGTGGAACATCCTGTGCTGTAGTTTACATCCATTGTCTCTTGTCCTATCCCAGGGCACAAGTGAGAAGGCTGTCCCTATCCCTTCCTTCCTGACCCTCAGCCCTCAGGTATTTATAAACATTGATCAGATTACCCTCCCACTCCTCTCCCCTCCAAACTAAACAGCTTCAGGGCTCTCAGCCCTTCTTCACAAGACGGTGCTCCAGTCTTTTTTCAGAAGGATTAATGAATCTAGATAGAGGAGTACATTAAGGCAGGTCTGCTGCTTTACTGGATGACTTGCTTATGTTGCTTGGGGTGTTTCTGCATAGCATGAGGTTATGTGATACTGATGAAGCATAATAATTCTAAAGAATAACTTTCTGACAAACCAGACTCTTGGTCCTTTTGTGGTTTAACTTCGTTTGATGTGCTATTGCCAAGGGATCTGAAGTTACTCACTGCATGATAATCTACTTGAACTTCAGAAATCTGAATGTTTAGGTCTTGTTTGCAACTCTGGCATAGCTCTCCTTCACTTAAGCATCCAGATATAGAAGACAGATCATTTGTAGAAAGCTCTTTTTATTGTGTATGTTGAATGGTTATGGCTTCCTTGCCCTTGTAAGCATTTCAGGCATTTGCCATTCCAATATGATGTAAGTAGAGAGGGGGAAAGGCTTCAGCCATACTACTCCAAAATCATCTCAGCCCTTCTCAAAAGCAGCTTTTGTGGCATCTAGAACTCCTAGGAAACTCAGAGAAAGTGTTACCTGTACTGCACACCACTGTTAAACCTGAACCATGCAGCAGATAGGCACTGGTAATAAGCATCTCTCATTTATCATATTATGTCCTGAAAACAGAAGATGCAGTTTCCTAAAAATAGTTCTTAGAGTTTTGAAATAGATACTTGTCTATTCCACGTACCCTACACTATTAAATATTGTGGAGCCTCTTCTACTTCAAATTATAACGTTCATTCTCAACTGGAAAAAAATATCAACTCCTTTCCAATTAAGTGTCTTTTAAAAACTGACAATTTCTTTAAACAAAGAAATTTTTAAAAAATATACTAAGACTGGCAAAGAATAGCAGTCTGTGAAAGCTGCTGTTAGTAAGATGTAGAATCAATACCGTGTGAGCTTGTGGACACTTAAGATCCATTTGATAGCCATGTCATTATATATACCTATCTAAATTCCCCCTAAAGTGTTGAGTGGAGGTGTTTTTTTCCATCACATGTGGGTTGTGATAATATTGAGAGCTGTCAAACCACTATGTGATCTGCCTGGGGCAGGTGAATTGAAATTTCTCGAAGGTATATTAGGCTTGTGAGCTATTTTTAAAATGGAAGCTGTTCTATAAATGTTTTAGGCATAATTAGAATACCCTGGGAGAGAACTCCCTATGGAAATACGCTGCAGAGCCTGATTGGCTGCTGCACGCTCTCCAAGGTGCTACCTGCCACAGCCATAAAAGATAAAGAGCTCAGGAAGCTTTAAAGGTAGGTGAAATAAGCAGCTGCTTATCCTAGTAAGGTGATATGGCTTGCAGAGAAAGGAAATTTGCTCTCATGGTACATTTGCTGTTTGCTGGCAACAAACATTTGCTGCTAAAATTGTCAAAATGTTAAATCTTTCTTTACAGAGGCTTGGGAAGCTGATATGGGAGGGAAAGAGAAAACACTTAGAAATAAGTCTTCCTAGCAGGACCTATTTCAACTGGGTTTTGCAGTATTTTTGGACAAAGGAGAAAAATGGGCTTAAATAGCTGAACATAAATTTATCTATGGCTTGTTAACTTTATCAAACCAACCAGATATGGATTAAAGACATTCAATGGAAACAGGATTTATTGAAGAAGTAAAAAGAAATTGTAGGTAGAAAGAGTAGTGCCTTATTCTCTTTCCAGGTAATGATAGTCTGTTGTAGCTAAATGGAAAGTACATTTGTTGGATACAAAACAGGAGACAATGGACTTAATTTAGTTTATTTGCTGTAAGAATATTCTGAACAAATTCAGCTCAGGACTTCGGTACGAATGAAGTAGAAATGTGTAATTGTAGCAACCTAGAGTGTTGGCTGCCAGGTCTCATAAGAGTGCATTTCTGAATATTTTTTTACATGGTGCTAGTTAAGAGTTTGGGGAAAAGCCACTTTTGGAGCTAGTATAATACCTGTGTTAAGTGGAAAAAAAATTTAGTATAGGAGGTAAGTCACTGCTTTGGCTAAAGGTATGAACTGACAAAATGTCTTCAGCAGGCTAAGACATTTTTTTAAAATTTATTTTATTTTTAACAGGTGTCTGTACACATACACTGTAGCTGCGTTTGAACAAATCCATAAATGATTTGCTTATTATTTGGCATTGTTTGGGAAATGTCATCTGTCTTCTTTGGCTAATAGAAAGCAGAGTAAAATTTTAAGTGTTGAGAATAGTTAATAACCAATTTATGTTTACGAGAACCTATGGGTATCATGCCCCAGACATTTCCTGTCCATTTGAAATGTGTTTTTTGTTTATCCTTAAAATGTGGCCATGTTTCAAATTAAATAGTTCTTACTGGTATTTGAAGTGGTTTGAAAGAACTATGAAGATGGTGGCTACTAGAGAACAGCAAAGTGTTATTACTATTATAATTCATCTAATATTATTTTTTTTTTCTCACTCTAGAAAGAAAGTCTGCCAAAGTTAATATTTAATCCAGTGGACTATCAGCAGTTTTTTCAAGAAATGCATGTTAACAACAAAACTTATGTAATAAAAACAGTCAGATTTTTAAGTGTGTATAATTTAACCATCATACATTTTTACATTTTAAAGGAACCAACAGATTCATCAATAATTTTTGTGTTAGGTACAGAACATTCTCTTCCCCTTTCCATCTGTCTCAGAAGACTGTCATCCTCCCTCCCCCCACTGCCAAGTTCAGGATTGCTAAGTAATCCTGAAGACAAGAACTGTATTTATAGCCCCCCCAGTTAGTTCACTGCAAGAAGCATTAGTTATTAGAACGTTTCAGTGATCTGATGCCTTTCTCAGACAAATTTAGAGACTCTTCATATAGGTATATCATCTTTAAAATCGTTGTTGTTATGAAATGCATGTAATAAGGAAAAAAACCCCAAAGTCATGGATTTATGTTTGTTAATAAGCATGTATTTTAGAGTAGAAAAAAGGTAGTAAAACCTCTTAGACTTTCCCCAAGTCCTGACAATCACATAATTTGTGTAAAGCCTATGCTGCTATTTGTTAATATGATTGCCATGGCAACTGAAAACCTACATCTCTTCAAGGTAAAATCAGAAGTGCATTTAGTATGGAAATGCACAAACTGATTTGACGCATACACTAGTGGATGTTTTGTCTCTTCTGCCTCTTCACAATGAATAATGACTAAAGCCTCTCCCTTCATTCTGTTTTCCATTCAGGTGCAAGAAAGGGTAATTGTGAGTACTGAGTGGTAAAACATGAAACCCACTGAGGGACTGAGACACCACTAACTGCTGGACTGCCAGTGCTTTCTTCAACAGATGGTATCAGATCTTAAAAGAGTCTAATTGGCTTATGATAGCCAATACATGTTAAAAGTGCTTACATAAAGCCAGCAAATATGCATTAGCTTGATGTCTTTATTTCATAGGTATGCTTTTAAAGAAAAATATGGACATGATACTAGAGCCCTGTTTGAAAGAGGTGGATTTGAGCCTCTTGGGAGTCTGCAGTTCTTTGCTGGAGTTAGTGTAAAAGTTGCTAAAAACATCTATGATCTATCTCAGTGGCTGGCACAATCTACATGTTTGCCTGGGAAACTCCATGCTGTCCCTGCTGTAGGTGTTAGCCTGATGCATCATTGGTAAACTGCCAAAGTCTAGGTGACTTCATAAGAGCTGCCTCAAAAAGTCTTGCTGAGATAAATATATATTTTATAGAATATTTCTAAGAGCATTCATTTAAAGATCTTGGCATATGTTACCTTGAAGTACAACTCCTCTGATTCTCTGACTGGCATGTTGATTAGGAAACGCTGGACTGCTGAGCTGACTAAGGCACTGACAGGTGAAAAGCAAATTCTGGTAAGGTCTAGACTTGCTCTAGTTTGGCAGGAAATTTCACTGAAGGCATTGAATTTTTTAAAATCTAGTAAAAAATGTGGGATTGGTTTTGATCCTATGCTGTTTTTTTCCCATTTCAAAAGATATTCTAATGTTAAGCATCTGTAAAGACTACAAGGAGCTGTTCTGAAGGTCAGAGAACTTTGGAAGTCTAAAGGTCGGAATGGCTGTTCTTGAATGTGGTTTTGGCTAGGTTATAATGCAGATGTACAATGAAGGATGTAGCAGATGAGGTCGTCCTACAGTTCTAGTCTGCTGTACTAACTGACACAGCCAAGTGGGTCATGGCATACAATATTTTTGTTTCTTTGTTGTTTTGGGGGTGGAGGGTTTTTTTGTTTGTTTGTTTGTTTGATTGTTTGTGGGTTTCGATGCTTTTTTGTTTGGTAGATTTTTCTGGGCAGGTTTTGGTTGGTTGGTTTGTTTGAAAGTTGTTTTTAAATATATTAGCTGCTATCATAAACCTTCCTGTTAAGTCCGCAGTGTTGCCTCAAAAATAAGAACATTTTTCAAATACTCAGGCTGATATGTGCTACTTGCCTTTTTTACTGGTCTGAGCGAAGATGCTAAGGAGATGCTGGTAGATAGCCTGTCTATGTGAACATAAAATGGGACCTGTGTAAGGAAAGTTGGTATATCACATTGCCTCATCTTCCTCCTAACTAAATTCCTATATATGTGTCACAAAATCACAGAAAGTTGGGGGCTGGAAGACACCTCTAGAGATCAAGTCCAACTCACCTGCCAAAGCAGGATCACCTAGGGCAGATTACACAGTAACACATCCAAGTGTGTTTTGAAAGTCTCCAGAGAAGGGGACTCCACAACCTCTCTGGGCAGCCGGTTCAAGCTCTCTGGTCAGATCTTCACCCTCACATTGAAAAAGTTTTTCTTATGTTTATGCGGAACCTCCTATGCTCCAGCTTGCACCCATTTCCTCATATCCTATCATTGGACATCACTGAGAAGATCTATATATATATATGAAATATACATACATGTAAATATAGGAAATAGGCTAATACTCAATCACACCTTTTTTGAAAACTAGATTAAAACACAGAGGCACATATCTCATGGGATTTGTCAGAGAAGATCAGGTAGTGTTTCTAAAGCACTGTCATGATCTGTAAAATATTCATGATTCATATACTGTAGTTAAGGAAAGTTACAGAATTTGGGAAATTGTAATTTTGTAGCAGGTGATATAATCTTGTGCTTTATCTGTCAATTCTAATCAGCACAAGGACTTATCAACAAAATAAGTCCATTGCCATTTTCAGTTTTGTTGCAAGGCTACTATTGAACATCTAATGTTAAGAAAAATAAACTATTTGTAGTTAAAATGCATTTACTTTTTTTTTTTCCCCCTATTCATTTGTCATGGTTCTCTTGATAGCATAGGTGGTTCTCTAGATGCTAAATAAAGCCATTCAATATCTGTTTGTGAAATGCACTGACTTCACAGCTTATCGGTGCATGTCAGTACTCCTTCTGGACCTTCCATTCACTATGATTTGCCAGAAGGTTGCTCTAGCAAAGTTTTCATGCAGTTGCTTATTTAAGCTATTCAGCAAAAGCCTACTTCAGCCATAAAAATAAGTCATTAATTTATGCATTTTGTAGTTTCCATGTATTCATTGTCCTGCTTTTTCCTACTTCAGGAGCCCCAGAATATGTCTTCAGTGAGCAGCCTAAATTAAAACCAGTAACAAAAAAACACCCAGACAAGCTAATTCTCTGTTTGGCATATAATATGGCATCCAGTTTAAAAAAAAGCAAATATTAAAACACAAATGAAAAAAATACTCCTAACTCTTGTTAGTTTTTTTACAAAGTTACAAATAGAAGAGGATAAGACCTTGAACTTGAAAGAATTCATAGGCTTCTCATGTACAGACCATACAGGGAGAATAATTCTTAATTTAAAACCAATTTTAGACACTTTTCCCTTATGCAGTTATCACAAGACTTGAAGGCTAGACACTTTCAGATGAGCCTGGGCACAGAGATACTACATCAGATGGCGAAAGCAAATTATCCTGTTGAGAATGACTTTCTGAGATTCACTGGATTCATGTAGTTACTGTTAGCATACTGTGAACAGCAGCACAGAAGCTGCTTTTGTTGACTTGCACAATGAGATTATGGAAGAGTGGAGATTCTAGGAAGGGACAGATCCAGGAACCTGTGGAGTATTATTTGCTGAGCATGTTACTGAAACAGAGCTGCCTACAAATCCTTATTCAGTTCCACAATTCCTCATAGAGTTAGGCATTGATTTGCATAAATTTTGCAACATTTGCCAACTGCTTGTGGGACAGGATTGTTTGTGACTCTCCAGGACCTGGTCAGCAATCTGTATGACAAGTAATATTCTGATTTTTTAATATGAATGGATTTTGTGTTATGTTTCAGTTTAGAAATGGTTTTCAATTTGAAGTTTTATTTTTCTAGTTGCTGTCAGGTTAGAAAGTTACAAAAATAAAAATATATATCCAGTAGCTGCACTGTTCTTAAATTACTTCTTGTATGAAACCATGAGGTATGCAGTTAAAATTTTGTGTAAATGCACTCTTCTGGAAAGAAACAGATGTGCCAAAAAAATTCTTTGAACTATTTAGGGAACCATGTAGGGAGAGCAAGAAATCTACAGAGACCAACAGTGGCAATCTCTCCAAAATAGCAAGCAATTGAAATTTGATTAAAATTCATACTGGATTCAGCAAGCCCAAGGGTTCTCACCTAGCATAATCTATAAAATTAATCAGCTGCAAAACACTACATGCGGAGTGGCAAACTCTTTATCCCAGGGGTTTTTCAAAACAAGCTCAACTGGCATTTCAGACACCAGCACCTATGAAGACAATGTGCTTCACAGCAGTCTGTCACAAAACAGAATGCATTTAGCAATTCATTACTCATTAGGACTGTCACATTGCAATGAATGTATATACATATCATGATAGTCCTGCGAGTGCTATTTCATTGTATGTATTGGTTGTGGCTTCCATTGGTACTTAGAGTCCCCTCCAAATGCTTGTACAGATATTATTTGGTGCACTACAGAGTATGAGCCTGCACATGTTTGATGAGATAGCTTAAAGGCATCAGCATCAGTGTTGCAAGTGCCCATTGTATCACCCCTGGAGAACCCTAAGAAGATCGATGTGATTGTTTGTATTTTAAGCTGTACTGTAACTTTTCCAAAGTTATGGCAGGACGAGCTGGGTGAGTTCCTCCATAATTCTGCATACCTGTGGTAACAGAGTTCCTAGTCAGTGATCATTTAAAAAGAAGGTACAAAAAGGTTGCAAAAAAGCCAAATCTCTTCAAACCACTCTTGTTAGGTATCATTAGTGTTTTCCTCACTTGTGTTCATAAACCTTCTGTTTTGCTGTATAAGCTCTACAGAATGAGGGAGTAGTACTCCTTGCAGTTTTCAACTCCAGCTAATGGTATTCACAATAGTATTAAAAAATCTCTAGGCCAGTAGCCCAGAAGCTTATTCCCCAACCTCTCACTTATTAACTATGAACCATTATCAATTTTAGATAGTCTGGGGAAGATAATTTGTAGACTTTTTTTTTTTTTTTTTCGTGGATAGGGCTTTCTGTTGCCACTCTGTGGTAATGAAGGAGTGGGACAAATTTTTTGTGCAGGTCTGTGGTAGGTTCACTATTATTTCATTCTGGGCTGCTGGAGTGACTATGTCTGCAAACTAATTAAATCCTCTGTTACACTGACTGGCCTGCTGTCCAGGTGTGCAGGAAAATTTTGTCCTGAAGTTTTCAAAATGTGTTTTGTAATCCTCTTGGCAGTTTCCAGCGTCCTTGCACATTGCTGCAATCTCCAAAAGGGCTTTCCTGGACTGTTTGTGCAGCAGATTCTCCTCTGGACATCCTTCTGAATTGCTACATGTGCTCCCATAGTCAACAGAATCTACCTTAGTCATTCCATGCACCCAGACCTCTGGACAGAGATCCACAGGAATGTGCCCTTAAGGAGACTAAACAGTGAGGTGGATAGGCATAGTTTATTGTAACTGAGTATTGATACTGCAGTTAAAGCAAGCTTATAATAAATTATTTTAAATTAATCTTGCAATACCAAGAAGATAGCAATGAATATTGGGATTTTTTTTCAGAGCTTCCTTTTTCATTGCTCCAGTCTAGTCCTTTAGCTCAAATGCTTCTTTAAGTCATAGAATCATAGAATCAACCAGATTGGAAGAGACCTCCAAGATCACTCAGTCCAACCCATCACACAGCCCTATCCAAACAATTAGACCATGTCGCTAAGTGCCCCATCCAGTCTTTTCTTGAACACCTCCATGGATAGCAATTGAAAACAACATTCCCTTCTCCTCCAAGTTTAGTTTCTAAGTCTCAGAGATACAACACTGTAAGGCAGTAAATGCTTAAAATTTATTTTAGAAAATTATTGTTCAAGATAATTTTTTACTATGCCTCAAGGTTGCTGCATTATACGTTCTCACAGTTGCAATCTCCAATTCAGCAAAGCATTTTGAATGCTTGGATAATTTGAATTGAAGCGGAGTTTGATTTAATGTGTTGTCTTTTCCTCTTTTTATTTTTTTCTTCCCAAACAAATGCATTTTTTCATGTGTCAGTTTACTTGAGAAATCAATTATAGTAAATAACTACATCTTGTACTGAATGTCCTTTAAGTTCAAAGTGTAATTATTTGACTAAACAGTGCTGCATGCTTTGGCCCTCAGTTCATTTACAAGTTCTCACTTGTGCTTGGGCTTCAGGTGACTGTTAGCAGATGTTGGCAATAGGAAGGAGCTAACCACTGTGCAAGTCCGTGGCCCATACTTTGTGACTTCTAGCAAGATATATCATTACTCTCAAGACCTCTTGATTACAAGTCACTCCTCTTTTTGGTTCGGTCAGCAGAACATTGAATCTAATTTTATACCAGTGCTGACCTAATTTTAGGAAACCAAACTCCTTCAGGACCTGCATTACTCCATAGACTGTTTTCTGCAAACACCTTTTGCAAGGAAATATCTGAGGCTTGCCTTGGAGTCTAATAACTTTAACTTAAGGCAACACTTACAGTTTTTCATGTAGATTCCTGCTTGCATGAGAAGTGCTCTGCTGTAACCTTTTCCATTTTGTTTAGGCAGTGGTTATCATGGTGTGTTGCTGCTAGTGGCTGCAGTATGAGATGATTGATCACAAAAGGAAATAAAATAATTTTAATTCCTTTCAAACAAATACATTTCCACAAAGATGATTAGAGGGCTAGAGCATCTCTCCTATGAGGACAGGCTATGAGAGTTGGGGCTGTGCAGCCTGAAGAAGAGAAGGCTTCAAGTAGACTTTATAGTAACCTTCCAGTACCTGAAGGGGGCCTAAAGGAGGACTGGGGAGGGACTAATACAAAGTCTTGTAATGACAGGACATGGGGCAATGGGCTTAAACTGGAAGAGGAGAGATTTAAATGGGATATTAGGAAGAAGTTTACAGTGAGGGTGGTGAGGCACTGGAGCAGGTGATTGTGGCTGCTCCCTCCCTGGAGGTGTTGAAGGCCATGTGGGATGAGACCTTGAGCAACCTGTTCTAGTGGGAGATGTCACTTACTATGGCAGGAGGTTGGAACTAGATGATCTTTGAGGTGACTTCCAACCTAAGCAACTGATTCTATTCACTCACTTCTTTATGGCACAAACTTTTTTACAAATGGGTGGGGTTATCATCAGCTATTTTTCCCAGACCACAGACAATCCCTTCTTTTTAAAAAATGATGATTCTTACAGCAATGGCTGAAGAACAGAATAAGCTGAAAGAAAGTGCTTCATTCAGAGAAGCTAAGCACAGTATGTCTGCTTCTCTTTGACACAGTGAAATGCCATTGTTCAGCTATTGCTTACACATTTTTCCTGTTTCAATGTACCTGAGTTGTTGCTGTTGAATATTATCTGTTGTCTCTGATAAGCTCTGAATAGGGGATGATGAAGTGGTGGCTTCCTGAAAAGGATCAGGATTAATCTTCAGAATTCCCCATCCTTTATAAAAGGCCTTCTGACAAGTTTAAAGCTGACAAGTGTGAGCATTGTTAAAACTGATGCAGCTTGGAAAAAAACCTTGTTGGATTGTCCATTTGAGCATAGTTTTAGGCTGAAAGCTTTTACTAGCTAGTTACAAATACATTGATCTTTAAAAAGAAATTATTGACTTTTAAAACCCAGGAGCTGGCTGGCTTATTGGAGGTATTTGGTTATTTATATTCTCAGAGGCCTAGGTAAGAGCTGGTGGTTTTGAGTTGGAATCTAAATAATGATCAGAAGCAAAGGGCAGGTGATGAAAGCACTGTGTTTACATGAAATGTAATTACACAAGACTGAGTGAAGGCTGAGATATCACTTACAGGACATCTGTCTACATTCCAAAGTGGGGCACTTTAAAATTTGTTACTTCATTTCTTCCATCCCTTTCCTGAGACAATCTGCATGCCACCTACGTTTTTTAAAAACAAACAAACAAACAAAAAAACCCCTGATTTATTCTCCTATGCCTGTCCTGCACATGTTGTCCTACCTTCTAAGCAGTTTAGTACCCACAGAAGTGTGTGTGTTTGTAGGTTTCTGAATGAGGGCTGAATGAATGTACTGCTAATTGTTATATTTACCAGAGAAGGACAAGGCTGTTTCTACTGTGTCATGTTGTATTTGTTTTTTCACCTTAAAAAAAAAAAAAAGTTTCTAAGTTCAGGCAGAGGAACAATTCTGGCTGTCAAAATATATCAAGAAGTGGTGTATGAACGAGACAGTAGTTACTGTGAGCAAAAACTACAGATTTGAGAATTAAAACAATGTTGTTATTAGCAACAGTAGATTGATAATAGATGAAATAATACATACTAACCTGGTTTTCTATTGATTTTTCTTCTGGGTTTCCCTACTTACAGTGCTTGGTTAATATCACAGGATTTACCATTCCGATGTGCTTAGAATGTCTTGGCTGGGGTATATCAAAGATCTTCAGTGAAAATAGATTGTCATGATTTAGCAACAAGTGAAAATCAAATCCCTACTTAGTTCCATAGCTTTCAGTTTTTATACTACTGATATACTAGCACCCACATTTCTTCCCTTCATGATTTCTTTATCCGGAATACTACTGATCTCTACAATTTCAGTATTTTTAAGGAGAGGTTCATATCATGTTCTTCGCATTTCAGTAGTTGTTTCTAGGTCTTTCCTTTGTTTTGTGCATCCAAAAACCCACTGTCCTGTGTGTCCACCTTCTAGAAGACTGCTGCATGTGGATACCCACCCTTGTGTACTGGCAGTGTGAGATTAAAACACAGTGTAGATTTTTCTGTCTTAACAACTTACAGGTACTGGGTTGTCCAACAGAAGGATCCCACTGCCTGTTCCCTATCCCACTGCCACAGAGAATCATAGAGCCATAGAATGGTTTAGGTTGGAAGGGACCTCAAAGATCATCCAGTTCCAACCCTCTGCCATAGGCAGGGACACCTCCCATTAGAACAGGTCACCCAAGCCCTCATCCAGCCTGGCCTTGAACACCTCCAGGGAGGAGGCAGCCACAACTTCCCTGGGCAGCCAGTCCCAGTGTTTCACCAACGTCATTGTAAAGAACTTCTTCCTAACATCCAGTTTAAATCTCTCCTCTGTCAGTTTAAACCTATTACTCCTTGTCCTGTCATTACAAGACCTTGTAAATAATCCCTCCCCAGCCCTTCTGTAGGCCCCCTTCAGGTACTGGAAGGCTACTACAAGGTCACCTTGAAGCCTTCTCTTTTCCAGGCTGTTCTCATAGCTCCAGCCCTCCAGTCATCTTTGTTGCCCTCTTCTGGACTCGGTCCAACAGTTCCATGTCCTTCCTGTGTTGGGGGCTCCAGAACTGCACACAGCACTCCAAGTGTGGCCTTACAAGGGCAAAGTAAGGGGGAGAACCCCCTCCCTTACCCTGCTGGCCATGCTGCTCTTGATGCAGCCCAGGACACAGTTTCTGTCTGGGCCACGCATGCACACTGCAGGCTCATGTTGAGCTTTTTGTCAACCCAGACCCCCAGGTCCTTTTCCTCAGGGCTGCTCTCCAGCCACTCACTACCCAGCCTGTATCTGTGCTTAGGATTGCGCCAACCCAGGTGCAGGACCTTACACTTGGCCTTGTTGAATGTCATGAGGTTGGCCTGGGCCCACTTCTCCAGCCTGTCCAGGTCCCTCTGGATGGCATCACTGCCCTCTAGCAAGTCAGCTGCAACACATAGCTTGGTATCATCTGCAAACTTGCTGAGGGTGCCCTTGATTCCTCTAAAAATCCATTTGCCCTGTAGTTCTTTGAAATAATGATTGACAAGACTATGAAAGATGCTGAATTGATTCAGTAATGTAGTATAAACTAGTGTCAGACAACTATCTTTTGCTTTGGTATCTGTTATTTAGCATCACTAAGCTCTATGCTCAGCTCACTCAGCAGGCATTATCCATGCTTCCATTGCCCAAGGATTGTGAGCTGAAGTTGCAGATGTCTTGTCAGAAGGTTTAGAAGCTTTAGTTCCCATCTTCAGCATGGACTATAGGACAGCCCGAGGTTCACAGGTGATGACATCTGTATTATCATCTACATATTCTATTTGTCATGTTATTTAATTGTATTTATTCTATTTTTCTTCAGTATTCATGTGTATCTTAATTCTTATTTCCTTACTAATTGTTCCTTTAATCCTTTATAAATGTGGGAAATGTTCAGAGTGAAGAAGAGGAGCAAGTACTTTTTCTGTTCTCTTCCTCCTTCCCTTTCCATCTTCTTTCTTTCCTTCATTTTCTGATGCACCCTTTTCCCCTCAGCTATGTTCATTGTATTCATTAGCAGATGCAATGCTGGAAACATTTTTTTCAGGGAGCAGTACAGAGCACAGAGAATGGCTGAAGGAATTTATGAATTGTCTCTGTCAGTGAAGTCTACCATAATGCTGCAAAGGGATATTAGTCTCTCCTGTTCTCTCCTACTGCATAAAAAGCATCCTTCCATTTAAAAAAATCCTTTATGTTGTGCACGTTTTTTTTTCCAAAGAACTTTATAAACTCCCTTTGCAAGAAAGTGCACAAAGAGAGTTAACATTTACATTTACCTTCTGAGTGGCAGCACTGATAAACTTTTGATTAAGGTCAAACTTAGCAGTTTTTCCACTTTCCACATTATGGTATCTGGGAACAGTATGCTGAAGAAAAAGTAGATTATTCAGACAGGAAAGAAAAAAAGGGGGTGGGGAAATGATAATGTGATGTTGTTGCAATTCTCCTGAGACTTCTGAAATTATAAAAAAGAAATTAATATCAAGTGGTAGAAGTGCTTGTCATCTGTGCTCAATTTTAGATCATGTTCTCTAATTACTTTCCATTTATTTTTAACATTTTCTCTGAACCTTCTGTGAGGAATGCATTTTGAGATTAAACTGTCATGCTTAGGGTCGATGCATTGCAAGGTAGAGGAATTTAGGTTAGATGATTTGAATTATGTGTGGGGAGGAGATGGGAATGATCCCATTGTGTTGTGATCAGCAAGTTTAAGGTCCTGCACTTGCAGGATTATAATTTTCAAGATCTAAACCTTTTTTTTTTTTTTAACAATGAACTTATCAATTCAAGATAGCAGGTATGACATAGGCAAAACTGGATGAAATTTCAGTTACTGTGATATGCTGGAATCAGTTATTTAGTGGTTATTTAGTGGTCCTGTTTGGGTTTAATATTTATGGATCTTTGTGGAGTTGTTTGTTTGGAGTTTTTTGTGTGATTGGTTGTTTTTGTTTTTGTTCATTTGGGTGTTGGCTGTTCTGTTTCGTTTCTTTTCATCAAATATCAAACTTCATTTCAGACACAAATATCCAACCTAGTTATTTTCAACTCTCAGGGTTTCAAACCCGTTAAACAACAGAGAGGCTCAGTAATAGTTTTATTACTGATTCTGAAAGTGTAATAATACTGGTGGCAACAGAGGACAGTGAACAAAACAATGAGAAAAATGAAAAGTCATAAACTGTTTTACAGAAGATAAACATGACTGTCAGGTTAGTATTTTAGCCACAGATAACAGTTTTAATTAAGTCTTTCTTCCATTTCCCTGGTGAAGAAACTAGCTGTAGAATGATTTGGCTTTCTCATAAATGCAAGGCTTTCTGTATTGTTTCCTTTCAAATCAGTACCAGCTATAATGAAGTTAACAACTACAATTTAGTAAATGCTTTCTGCAGTTCCTAGTAACATAGAGGTTGTCTCATTTTAGACTAATATTTTTTTTCAGTTCCCAGTTCTGTTCTGGATGGGCCTCCAATGACAGTAGATGGGCCATGCACTGTTTTTCATGTCCTCTGGCTGGATGTAACATTGCTCTGTTGCGCACCACCTCAGTGACGTCCCCAGGAAAGAAGCCTTAGCTGTTTCCAGGTATGGCAGTGTCTTATATGTTTTATGACCTGAACTATGTCTTGGAGTTTTATGGCATGATTTGTAGTAGGTTTATAGTGTATACTTGCAGTATAGTAGGCATGATATAGTAGTGAGAGTAAAGTTGGGAGTGTATGATTGTAAACAAGGCAGTGTTTAGGTGATGTAGGAACTGAAGAAAGGCTAGTCTGATCAAAGCTTCCATGCTCTTTTCTATTTACTTAAGGGTGCCTATTTAAATTTATTATTTCTGCTACAACTTTGCCTAAAAGATGATCAGATGTGATTTCTGAAGCTGCAGTTGTGTTTCCATTTTGGAAGGGGTTTTGTGCTCCTTTAACATCTGGAACTGTTCTGGTGTCATACACACACATGTATGTACACAAAGTGTACAGATCTATGTGATTTTTGAATGTTTTATCTTTTGAAATTTCATTAAAGGACTGTTAATATTTAGGACCTAGACAAAACTTGAGTCTTTTTGTTGTAAAAGATTAAAAGCTGTCTAGTAAACAACAGTTTGTTTCTCATTTACTGTTTCTGCCATAGACATTGCTTGTGCCTTCATGCATTAGTCGTGTCCCATAAAATTCCACTATCTTTGCAACATGCAAATTCACCCTGTGCTACATAGTTACAAGCAGTGTGTGAATACAGGCTCCAAGTGTCACTATAAATCAACAATCTAAATAGGGATTTTTTGTGGGTTTTTTTGGGTTGGGTGGTTGGGTTGTGGGGTTTGTTTTTTGTTGGGTTTTTTTGGGGTTTTTTTTCCCCATAAAACCTGCTCCTGGCTTTTACTTTGATTGCTTCCTCCTTTGAATCATGGTATTGTCCTCTGTTTAACCTACAGATCACTTGGGTGATACATGCTTCACTAAACATTGCTCAGCATTGCTGGTGCCCTCAGTAACAAAAACATTTTTCTCAAACACATTCTGAACATGACAAAGGTTGAGAAATAACAAGAAACAGGAAGGAAAAGCTACATAGAGCTTATTGAGCATAGTCAAAAATTCTGATTATGTCTAAGATAAATTTCTGATGTCTCATCCCCTGTAAATGTGCATTCTGCACTCAGAAATGTTTCCCTTTGAACTCTTGTTAGCTCATCCACACAGATTGTCTTCAATGCATCATTCTTAAACTAGCCAATAATTCAATAATGAAATCACCTCAAAACCTAGACAGAATACGTGCATAGCATACTCACTTTCCTCATAATTTAAAAAAAAATGAATCATAATAAAAGGAAAACAAGCAAGCTGATATTGAGTGAAAAGACTTGTTCACTGTTAAATTAGAAGAAAAAGATTCTTCTGTCATTTCATTTGTCGAAAGATATCCCTGTTCAGTAGTCCAAATCATATGACAAAGCTACTTTGTGGTGAATGCCACATTGCTTTTATTTTGCTTGAGCAAGAAAGAACTAAAATGGTGACTTGGGAACTGCATCACTTATGTTTTATCTGGTAGAAAATACAGAGCACTGTTTGGAATAAATAAATAATACAGATTTTGATGGAAAAGTAATTAGTCCTAGCAAAATAATTAAATAGAAACTGAAAATTGCTGATATTATTTTAATGAAGTGTCAAGACTCAGCTTTGATTGAAGTGGATATATTATTTTATATTAGGTTCTGATATTACTTTCACACTGGTATCCTGAGATACACTATACATTTTTTACATACACCTTTATGGTTCAATTAGTTGTACTGTTCACTAGTGCAGGTGGTCAATGGTTCAAACTCCATTGGATTGAAAATGCTGCAAGTGTGTGGTTAAGTTTGTTGAGGTATAAAATAATTGAAAGCAAAGTAAGCAATATTACCTCTTCAACATCCTAATTTACAGGATATTTGAAATGAAGATTTCTTTACTCTGAGGAAAGAAAATTGCTCTTATCAAAAGGTAATGTCTAATCATAGGATTTGGATGCCTGTTCTGCACAGAATGCAGGCCTTAATTTCATCCCCATGAACATCCTGATCTGATCTTAATTGGTAAGGCTATGTTACAGGAAGTTCCTGGAAAGCAATATAGCCCCTATTCTAAAAGTAATGCCTATATACAGTTCAACTTCATCATCATTAAATTGATATTTTAGTAGAACTGATCAAAATGTTGCCTGTAAGGTACTGCTTATCTTCTAGCAAAGTACCATGCAATGAAGGGGAGGTAATCTTGACCCTATTCAGTGTGCAAGGCTAAAGCAGCCTGAGTTACAGTGATATTAATAGTGAACCATAAAAGTGGCTAAGTATGCTTGTTGCAATGGAGAATGATATTTTACCCATTTTTGCATGCTTATGTGCAAGAGACTGTGTTTATTGAATAGTTAGGATGAATGTCATACTTTTTCTAGAGCTTGTTATCAAGAGCTGGTATGTTACTCGTGTGTAAAATTTGTTGATTTGTTTAGAGCTCTTTGTCTTTGGATGCGGTATTGTTTTCAAGTGAGATCTACAGAAATAAGTGAGAACTGAAGAAGAGAAGCAGTGTCTATTTAAGATGACCTTCTGAGCTGAGGAATTTGTCTGAACCTTTATATTTCTGGAAAGAAATCAGTTATGACTAAATGTACTCAACTAGCCACAGCAAAACTTCTGCCTCTTGTGACTTCAGTTTGTGGAGGTGAACTGCATAGGGGAATTTGAAAATCATACCTGAGGGCATCCCCCAGCCACCTGTCAAAGCCACTGCTTGACTCCAGTTAGATGATTTGTGGCTGGTTTAATCCCCTTAGGCTCCATCAGAGCTCCAGAATTTAGCACCTTTGTGTCTTAGGGATGTCTCCTAATGGTTCCATTGTAGCACATGGTGTTTTCTGTCCCTTGACCATGTAGTTGCTTTGATAGTGGATTCTCTATCTGGAGTAAGATAGATAGGATAATAGGTAGTACTGGGCTAGCTGCTCTCTAGCAGTGTGACTAATTTCCCTCTTGATGTCCTTCCAGCATCAGTAAATGAATGACCCAAGACCCTATCATGGATAAAAGCATTCAGAGTTGTTTGTTTTAGTGAAAATAAAAATAAAGCCAGAAGATTCACAGAGAGGCCAGCGATAACCCCATACAACCCGTACAAGTCTTATCACCTGGAACATAGCCAGACCATGTCTTTAACAGTGATATTAAATGCTATACTTTTACTTAATAATTCATGTTGCCACTAAGAATCCTCAAATTAAAGCATGTGTTTCTCCTTTATAAATAGCCCTCTTGCACATGTGCTGACTTTGCAGCTGTTTTCTGCAGTCTTTGACTTCTGTAATTAGGACCACTGGTGAGCCCAGCTAATGATATTAAACTGACTGGTCCACAAGTCTAGAATGTCATTTTTCTCAAGGGTTTAATTTGCTGAGTGTGGAGCAACACAATGCAAGGTTTGCATGTGTGATGAATGTAACTTGGTTTATTTAGCTGTTGTTGCCAAGTTACAACAAAACTGTTATCACAGTCTGCATTTAAATGGACAAAAAATTCCACCTGAAGAGAACTGTGCTGGTGAAAACTGCTAATATACTGTTGTTTCTGAAAAGAGGAAAATAAAATAGGAAAAAAAACCCCACAACCCTATTTGTGAACAAGATAATTTTGTATTCTAGACATTAGCCAGACGGGCTTAAAAATAGCTGTTCAGACCCCAGAGACTATGACAGTAGCAAAGGACTAAGTGCTTGTATAAAATAAATAGCTACTAATTTAAAACTAAGTAACATGAATATTATCAGTGCTTAAAGACAGAATCACAGTGGACTGTTGTATGAATTGCATCTTAGAGTTACTTTTCATGGAAATAGTTTGATACCCTTGCAGTCAGGTATCATGTGTAAATTCTAATAAATGTAAATTTAAAAGTCTCTGCAATAGTCCAAATTATTCAAAATAATAAAATAATCTTAAATTTTAATGCTGATAAACCCTTTCCACTTTCATCAAGTGGAAAAACATACCTTATTCTGATGGAAAATGAGATAGAATCTATGCTGATATATCAAGCTGTTGTCCTACCCCTTCCTGAAGATTTACACCAAAGTCTTTTAAGTTCTCTTAAATAAGAATCTCTTTTCTACTCAATTTCTGAAAAATTGCACTGATGAGTGGTAACTAAGGAGGGATGTTTATTACTGCCATCTTTGAATTAATTCCAAAAATCTCATACTGAGTCAATAGACCAGCCAAGACAGTCCTGTTGACTACCTGGAAGGTGAAAAAGATTCAGTGCTGATACCTGTTTAGTCATCTCCATAGATGTGATCAATGTGAGACCTGTCATTGTCTTTGGGCAGAGATCCTTTTCATAGCAATAATGTCAGGACAGTTATTTTTGGGTTTAAAAGTCAACTCTTAATAAACTGATTGCCAGTGTATGGGACATCTGAACAGATAGAATATGTAAGATGTTGCAGAAAAATACCGTATAATGTATAAGAAATATAAGTACATCTAGTTACAATTGCAACACTTTCCACGCTACAGAGAACATGTAACACAAACCAAATGTCTTCACTGCAGTTAGACTATTAAAGAACCAAAGGCAAGATTGTGAGATTCTGCGATGTGCACCAGCTAGTCTGATATTCTCTTTATAGATTTCAAAAAGCATGATGCTGGCTTAGTTTTCAAGGTGTCACCCTTTGAAGTAAGCCATTTGGTAAAAAGCATTGGATTGACAGAAATGAAGCTGTAAATATTCAGTGAAATCTTTTCATTTAAGTCACGACTAAAATCTGTCAATCAACCTCAGCAGAAATCTGCTTAGATAACTCTGCTTGAAATACTGTATTGCCTCAGAAAATGGAAGAAGGGAATTTTGCCAGAATTTCAGAACTGGGAGAATAAGCTTCTCCCTTTAGTTTCAATTGCTGTGCCAAAGACATGTACTGTCCTTGCAAAAACCTTCCTACAACACTGAATTTTTGATTCTCAACAGAAAAACCACAGAGAGAAATGCTGACAGAATATGTAGTGCAGTGCTGCCTGTGCTTCAAGCAGGCTTGTTCTGGTGGTTACAGTGTGCACTACTTTTGAAAAGCCTGAAAATGGATCATATCGATACAATCCTATGAGAATCCTTTGGAGGGAGGGGAGATGACAAGGAAGTGTTTCTGTGGACTGTGGAATTTCAACTCATTAAAGTGATGAAACAACTGCCGTGGGAATGAACCCACACGGAGTCCATGACGGACGCCTGCTACATTATACTCCCAGCGGCAAAGCACAAAAGCCTGATCATTTAGTAATATTGAGAAGCTTCTTGTATTCACAGGAGCAGGTGGTAGTGCTGCTAGTAGTATTGTAGGTAGTAGTTGTATTAGGGGGAGAAAATGCAGTCACTAGCTTATATGATGACCTGCCTTCCCCCCCCGCGGGGTGTAGCTGGGTGGCACACACAGGGTTAATGCCAGAGCGACAAACTGGTGGCATGTAATGCCAGGTGTTCAGACACCTACCGAATTAGTTCCAGTGCCAGCTTTTATAGACAGCTTGGTACCCTCAAGGCATCGGGTGGCTTTAGGTTTAAAAAAAAAAAAAAAAAAGACTTTAAATCTCTTACCTTGGTCTAGTCCAGAGTAGCTTTTTGGTTGTTCTCCGTCCACTACCAGAAAAAGAGGAATTAATGCCAGATTCCAGTGAGTCATCCTAAATGACAGAGTAGGCTCACTCTTTGCACCGGCTGCTGGCTGCCTCCGCTGTGTGACAGCTGCCGGCTGGCTGGGGAACAAGCGTGTCCCATTCTGCAGCCTGCGGCAGGGGGAGAGGGGAAGGCAGCGCTAAGGAGAGGAGGTGGGAGAGTGAGCCGAAGAGAAGGACCAAAAGAGAGAGGAGAGAGGCAGAGGCAGGAATATACCATGTGTCTGCGTGCTCCCCTTTTCTGCCTGGTGCTCATCCTCATAACGCGCTGCCGAAAAGTTACTTTTTAATACGTGATTCACTCTCTCATTTTAGAGCCTACTCACTCCCGCTCTCTTTTCTGTCTATGCTCAGAGGAACTTCGCAATATTTTGGCATCTCTCTCTTTTGGAGGCTGACATGGATGCTGTACATAGAATACATTCAGCGAGCGAAGCCTGTCTTGTGGCTGTGTGGAAAGCGACACTTGGTTTCTTGCAACAGTTTATAGGCTTTTTATCTAAGAGTGGGAAAACAAGGGCAAGGGAATTAATGCTGCCTTCCGAGGGGAAAAAATAGAAAAATATATTTAAAGTACAAAAACATGGAAAAGGTTGTCGGAGGAAACGTTTTTTGTTCATTTCTAAAAGAAAGAGAGGTTGGGATAGTTTCTGAGCCTCTGACTTATCATCCTTGGATATTGCTCTGGAGATCGGTGCTAGGGACAGGACTCTTGCTGGGGATTCCAGACATAATTCTCAGGAGAAAAAAAGCAGGCTGTTGTAATGGCTGCACTAAATTATAGATATTTGTCTAGGGAAACACTGCTAGTTTCTAATAATCCTAAATCTCCAAAGTACAGTTTAGTAATTTCATTAGGTTTTCACCCCTTGTTTGCATACGGTTTTTGGTAAAAATACATTTTTTTTAAGGAAACATATAAAGATCACCTTCACAGAACTTAGTAATTGCTGTAAATACTTTAGTGTCACAGGGAAAGAGGTAGAACTGTTCAGGTTCTCACTGTTGGCCAAATAATTTTTAATCTCTATCAAAGGCTAAGTCTGAAAGGCTTTTATGGGCTTTTGAAGTGTCATTATTAAAATATTTGGAGCAGGATCTTAAGAAAATCAAAAGTGCTGCTGCCTCTGAGTCAAACTCTGTTCAGATCTCTGAATAGTCAAATTTGTCTGCATCTAAACAAGGTGATGCTTCATATTCTATATTCCTACAGTATGAGTGTGAGTGGATGGTCTTAACCCTGATTAACTGGGACATAATTCCCAAAGAAAACCAGGGAAGTAAAGAAAAGGTGGAAGTGCTAAAATATGTATGCATTCTTGATTAGAAAAGTAAATGTACAATAGTTTCACGTTTACTCCAATGATTGCACCAGTTAAATATCTATTAGGTGTTCTGACTGTGTTTCCACTTGCAGAGTACATAGCAATGCTTTCTTTTATTGTGGTGGTATTGGATAGGAGTGAATCTGTGTGAATGAGATATGAGCTCTTCTAATTTTATGTGTAGCTCAGACTTTGCTAAAAGTACTAGTGGTTTACCAGCTTCATAATTCATGTTTCTTTAGACTGATTGCAGGCAAAATCATATTTTTCCCCCATAAATTTGAACTGCCACAGCAATCTTTTAAAAAAAAATATTAATTTTTACCCCATAAATTTCCGCACCTAGCTCTGTGTGATGGCATGAACAGTACATACCTGTGAGCCATGTGCTGCTGTAGCATATGAGGAGACCTTTTGCCTTCACCCTATATGTTAACAGCATGAAGAATATCAATGAAAGTGTTTAATCTGAACTCTATGCACATAAATTCACCAGGAGAAACAGGTGCATCCCTTCTGTCTACTTGGGACTGTGTAGAGGATATTCTGTAACCATATGAACTCTGCAGGTGTGAACGTAAACTGCATGTTTTGAAGAGACCTTTAGTTAACGGAACTAACATTTTGTTGTTGCCAGTATCACCTGGCAAAACAGCAACACATGAGTGCCTACATGAGTGATGTTTCTGTAGCCAGAATTTGGATGCTTACCTAGATATTTACTGATAGAGAAGAAATCAAGAAGGTGGATGTAATCAGTTGTAGCCTCTTTTGGAGCGAGTGACTGTAACTGACATCTCTGCATGTTCATAAAACCAAAGACTTGGTAGATTATTCTGTAGTACGGTTCGTTCTACCTTTCCCGTTGATATAAATATCACTATATTGCCAGTCCATGCTCCTATAAATAAGACATTAATGGTAATGTCAAAGTGAACATGAAAAATGTTTTAAAAGTAGGAAGGACTCACTTGAAACATTTTTTTCTGTACCCTTGTATTTAAATCTCTGAGGGGATACTGTGCTTTGTAAATTCTGTTTTGCATTGAAATTTGACCCAATGTGTGGGAATTTTAGTCAGTGTGAGAGAATAGACCCAGCTTGTCCTGTTTGACTGGGAGGATTGCTGTTGTTTTGACAACAAAAGGTTTGTATCAGAGTAGCAATACGGAGTGAATTCTAAATCAAATTCCTCTTGTACAATTTGAAATTGCAAGAGCTGCATGAGTATGACTCTTTCTCAGATATCTATTTTTCTAATGCTACCCATGATTGTTTTTAAAAGCACTAGGTGATGACAGCAGTGCTATTTTCTGAAGAGGTTGGTTATGTCCTTGGGAGCTGATAGAGAGGATTTACATATGCCAGAATAGTCCTTAGGATAATAGTTGTATATATTAAAAAAACAAAGGAAGTCCTTGCTCCAGGTGTAATGAACAGGTCAAGAATTACATTAAAGTCAGGAATTGGCAGGGTTCTGTACAAAAACTTGTAGTGCAAGCACATTTGCCTGTAGCAGCCGTAGAGTCCAGTGACATCTGTATCATTGCAGTATTCAAACTAGGTCATGCAAGCAGAAGAACACAAGAAAGCATAAAGAAAAAAGCATGATTTTGCTCTGAATATAGCCGCTGTGATTTTCTTTCCTTCCCATGTACAATGCAGTCACTGAATATACATGCAATTGTAGAGTCAAATTTTGGACTGTGACAAAAAAGGGATTTTTGCGGTCTGATTCATACATGATTATAGAACTCAGACTCTCAAATTTTAACTGTAACTGAGAAACATTAAGAATTCAAAGGCAGAAAATTCTTTAACAAAATATTTTTACACTGGAAAATTAACAGCCCATTAAAATTCTAGGCTGACAGAACTTTTTTTCTATTTCTTCCTTTTTCCCTTCCCACTGGGGAAGTCTGTATTGGGGAAGGGAAGTCTGTATTGGTATAACATCTGGAATAGTTCATCCAGGTGAATGAAAATACATCTCAGATGAATGACAGATTCAGATCCAGCCAATAACTTACTGTTAAGACTCTTGTCAGATACTAACTTCTAATTTATTCTTTAAATTGAATGACAAAGGGACTGTCCCTGACTCAGAGGAGTTGGAAAGTGTGATGTATCAAGTGTTATTCCAGATTACTGTAATGTCTTTATTTCGGATTGCTGTAGAACCCAGATAGATTTGAAGTTTAATACACACTCCAATGCCACCTCGCAAAAGACTGTAGCTGTCGAAGGGAACAGGTAGTTGAATAAAGAGTACTTACATGGATTCAGAGATAAATTTGTTACCTTTCCTCAGCAGCATACTCCTGCTTTGTTCTTGTTAGAAGCTGACATGAGCAATTGTCTGCTCTTACTCAAATACATCGGAAGTGCCCCATGTCAAGTACGCTCACACTGAAGTGTGCTTGGACTGATATTTGGGTAGCATTCAGTGTTCCAGAAATGTGGGTTAGCTCAAATTTAGTGCCCCAAACTGGAAAACATGTATCTAATTTCCTTTTTATATAACAGTGATGCAATCCTACACCCAAAAGACCCTTCTCTAAAATTATTAGTTCCCTTCCTAGAACATTGTGAAAGGGCTCTCTGAGCTGCAGACTAACATTTTTCACTGAATTGTTTTCAGCTGATGCAGTGTGGGGAAAGATTCAGAAGGAATTAAAATTACCTTTTTTAAATTTTTTTTTTATTTGCTAATGAAGCTGATTTGTTTCAATCAGAGGAATATATTTATATTTTAGGAAAAAAATGTTCAGAGCCTTGAAATTCTGAGTAATTGGTATCTGCTTTTAGCAAAATATTTACATACCTGTACCACAGGGAAATTGGTTAATAATTTGTCATTTGCTAATTTTCCCAATGGGTAAAGCTTAGAAAATGCAGCTTGCTTCACTGAGCTGGCTTTTGTTGCTGGCAGAATTGGTACTTGGTGACATGCCAGTTCACTTTTGTAGAGGAAGGTTAGTAGCACAGTCTTGCTTGGCACAGTAGCTATATTAGACTTGTGAGGTAATGGGTGGTTAAAAACTGTGAAGAAGTGTTCCAGCTACCTGGTTTTGATAGGCCATGCATCCCGGAAATTTAATTACATATTAATGGCCTTTTTCTATGCTATTAATGTTGTGAAATGGCCTGTGAGGGAGATGGTCTCAATTAGCCCTTGCATTAACTTTTTGTCCTTAATGTGTGTCAGTATTGACGCTTATGATTGCGTGAGACTTGTGGAGAGCTCTGCATAATCATGCAGGGATGCCTGATTTGACTGAAGTCTGGCCTCTGAGGTCACAGCAATAAAGCCATTTGGTTTTGGTGTTTTTTTTTTAATACAGAAATAGGACAACTAGTGGAAAGAGAGATTCTATTTTTACACTAGGAGCACTTTAGAGCCAGTTATTATTCCTATATAAACCTTTCCTCTTTAATGAACTGTGGCTTGTTTTTAAAATCCTAAGAAACTTCATCTCAGCTTTCTTACTTGCTCTTCATTCCTTATTGTTGACAGTCTTCCAGTGACTCAGCCTTTTAAAGATTTCCTGCCCTGTTGGATACCCAACCTGCTACACAACATGGTGACACCTTGAGCAAGGATCAATATTTTTAATACAGGTAAAATTTATGGGAATTTTTTTTTATGCCAAATGGTTCTATTCTTATCTGTGTAAAATCTGATTTTAGAATAGGAAGCACAGAACTGTGAAAGAGATCTGCTTGATGTATATGGTATCATAAAAGTAATTTTGTGTATTCATTAAAGTTATGATTTTTATTTCATGCCTTACTGAATAGATTTATTGAAGTTACAGCAATACAAGTTTTTTTTGAGTTTAGGAAAAAATGCTAGTTTGCTGTCTTTCACACCTTTAAATTTTATCTGATATACCCCTAAATCTATATCTTTTCCCTTGATGGTCTGGTCTGAAAGCAGACAATGTAGTCTGCAGTTTCTTAACACATTGTTTGTTAAATACAGTTTATTATGTTTTCTCGACTCTAGCCATGTAATAATACCAGACCAGGTCAGCTAACTCAACTAAAAAGTAGGACTTATGTGCATTTACCACATTGCTTATTAATTTCTTTGCAATCTGAGATGGAGGTAATCCAGACCCAGTTATCCTGTTCCTTCTTTTGTGACTTTTTCTTCCACACCAGTGTGGCTATTTCCATTTCAGTACACAGATGCCTCAATTTCTGCTTCATCAATCTTGTATGGAAAAAGGCAAAGGATTTCAATTCCCCTGATCATCTTCCAAATATGTCTCCTGATCATTTTCCAAATGTGTGATCACTGCTATATATTTCAGTATAGTTTCCAAATTTTATCTAACTTGAATTTCAAGCAATATAATTTTTTTTATTCATCACTACAGTTTTTGACATCCAAAGTGTACTATTTTTCTTTTTTTTTTTTTATCTGAAGCAACTTGCTGTTGCTCCAACCAAGAACATTTTCCAGACTGAGTGCTTTTCACCAAAACCAGTGTAAGAAAAAGCAAAGGAGTTTATTGGCTACAACATTGATAAACATCTGAATTATTGCTCTTGACTCCTTTTTTTTTTTTTTTTTTTTTCCTACCCCCCTCCCCGGAATTACACAAATCCTAGCTTTTTTTTTTTCTCTCTAGCAAAAATAAAAAGATTTAAATGTGTTTATATTCAGTCCTGAGGATATGTAGTGCTGCCTCAATTTTCCTTCATTACCACCTCTTTATAGCCATTTGCTAGAGGGATATTCTATAAATTGACTCTTTTAGCCATTGTGTGGTTTTACCAGCATAAATGCTACCTCATTCTTAATGTACAGGTCTGTTACATTCACTTAATCTTTTTTTGCATGCAGCACACATTTCTTAGCTCTGTATCTGTTTGGTCCTTCAGAACTGTTTCTCAGTCCTCTGATTTTGTTGCCCTATTCTCTGCTCTCTCACATGGTATTTCAGTGCAACCTTAGTCCCTTTCAGTACCAAGCACTGTGTTCTCACCAGTGTCACTTCGATCTTTATTGCCATGCATAATTAGGCAAGGGCCCTAGAGGACCTTTGGTTGCATATTAGCCACTGATCTCATTAATGGCATGTTTTAAATCATACATCTGTGAGATCTTGTTGCCCCTGTATACCTATGTAAGTTAGTAGTACTTTTAGAAAGCAGGTATACTGCATCACATTTTAATTGCTGAACTACAGTTTGCTCCTGGCTGGATGGTGTGAAATAAAATTGCATAAAATTTTAGAAGTATTAAAGGTAACTGTCAAACAGGGTAGATGCCTGATTTAACAAAAAGGAATCCATTTAATGAATAATAGGAATATCAGTAGCAATTTAGACAGGTTGCTTGTCAAGGATAGCCACTCTGACATAGGAAGGCTAATGGTGGGGGAAAATTTAATTTATTGATTTTTTAAGCTAGAGAGTTAGAGAGATAGTTTTTAAAAAGTGAAAAATTACTGTTATAATTATTATTATTGTTGCTGTTGTTATTATTGCTATTACTATTAATCAATCACAATTGACTTTCAGCAACCTTGCAAGAAATTTCTATTACAACAAATTACCACTTAATTAAGAAGAGTTTCACAGTATCTGAATGAGTATGTGGTGGAATAGCCAACATCTGAAGCCCCGAAGCAGCAACCAGGACAGGAAGCCTCTCATGTCACAATCTAAACTTCAAGCCTTATAATATTTATTCCAGCCAGCACTTCGATTTTGAAGATGGCATGACAGCAGCATGGGCTTGAATATCAGCAGCTGATTCAAATTAATCCATGGCAGTAGTGTAACTTCAGTTTTAAATTCTCAGTAGCTTTGAAATTACTGGTGGCAAATGAAGTACTTCTACTTATCAATCTCTAAAGACATCAGACTTTTGGAGTGTGTATCATATTTTTGTTAACTGATCTAAGGTCTCACCTTATTTTACCAATACCTCAATTCCAGGTAGTAGCTCAACCATTTAGGTTTTCACTATAGAAGCCACAAAAATCACAGATTTGTCAGCATTGAAAGGGACCTCAAGGATCATCTAGTTCCAAACCCCCTGCCATGGGCAGGGTCACCCGACCCTAGATCAGGTTGCTCAGAACCACATCCAGCCTGGCCTTAAAACCAGGGAATTTGGAAGACAGATTACTTCCTATTTTTTCTCTTAAATATGCTGTAATGATCAATGACTCGATCATAAATATGAATAACAGCCAAAATGAATAATACATTATGAAACTGACTGTCTAAACCAAATACAATGCAACTATTTTTACGATGATTTAGAGAATCTTGTGGAAAGGTTTCATGCCAGATTGTTGCATACACTAGTCAGAATTGGGTTGTATCAGCAATATAATAATATATAAAATGGAAAGAGGTGTAAAGAAAGTGACAGTTTGATTAATAATGACAGTTCTGAGTGTGCTGTTTCTCAGCCTTGCCCAACTATGTCATTTGGAAGTCATTTTTAATTTCCACAAAGTTGAGCTAGTTGAAATGAAGACAAGACCTCTACATCTATTAGACAAACCGTGGCTGTTTCTTTCAGTTACCTTTCAAATTAAATGGTGGGTGAGATTTAAGTGCAACTATATTGCTTTCTTGCATATTCAGGTGCTAGAAAGAAATATTTTCTGGCTACTGAATATATTTCGATCTCTTTTTCACTGCAGAAGCTGCAGTCCATATTTTGATAAGTATGGTAAGATTTTAAAGTTTAAAAATAATCTGAGTGAATTTCGTTAAAAGGACAAATGCTGAGAGTTTTCTCTGATCATATGTTGACATCAGCAGAATTTGAACTCTGAGTGTGAGGTCTTTTTGATATAATTTTTTTAATGTGTCTTTTTATTATGATGATGCAGACAAAGCACAACAAACAAAATTAATTAACTTCTCCCAGGTGTGGAATCTGACATTTTAAATTCTGTCGTTGTCCTTCATACATACATTGGAGTGACCAAGCAAAGATCCAAAAAATACTCTGGGCATTGTATATATAGCCAAAAGTAAATACTGTGGATTTATATAAGCCTAGGTATCATGGAAGGCCAAAATAGTCCTAAATGTGTCCTGGCTTTCCCAAACATGTTTTCCTGTTCCCCCTCTCTCCTGCTCTTGGGAGAAGCAACCATGGGAAAGGATGACAAAGGCCTCCTTCTCTCCTTCTAAACTTGTAAACAGTACATAGAATCATAGATCAGTCAGGGTTGGAAGGGACCACAAGGATCATGTAGTTCCAACACCCCTGCCATGGGCAGGGGCACCCTATCTTAGATCAGGCTGGACAGAGCCTCTGCCAGCCTGGCCTTAAACACCTCCAGGGATGTGGCCCCAACCACCCCCCTGGGCAACCCGTTCCAGGGCCTCACTACTCTCATGGTGAACAACTTCCTTCTCACATCCAGTCTGAATCTCCCCACCTCCAGCTTTGCTCAATTCCCCCTAGTCCTGTCACTATCTGAGAGCCTAAAAAGTCCCTCCCCAGCTTTTTGGTAGCCCCCCTTCAGATACTGGAAGGCCACAATAAGGTCATCTGGAAGTCTCCTCCAAACTGAACAGCCCCAACTTTTTCAGTCTGTCCTTGTAGCAGAGGTGCTCCAGCCCTCTGATCATCCTCGTGGCCCATGTTTATAGACTTGTTTGTGTTATGCCCTAAAAGGGTAAAAGTAAGACCTGAGTTTACTTATCTATCTTTAGTTTAGCTAACTGCCATTCTGATTAGCTAATCTGTGGTCAAAGAACCATTAGTCTTGGGCTGCATTGATAAAAAGAGATGAGCAGGCAAACACAATGTGCTTCTGCCATGGTTTCTGCTTTATCCTGCTTCTGCCTCATCGCTCTCTGCCACTGCATCATGCTCTATCTGCTACATAATAACTAGTCCTGATACTTTGAGTTTGTTCACCTGATAACTGCCTTGTCTCAGTTTACCAGAGAAGAAGGCATTAAGTGCTTCACAACATGGTAAGAAGTGCCACCGACCTTGTGCTCTCTGCACATCTGCAAGACATCCTGCCTACACCTATGCAAACCTCCATACCAAGTCTGGAGTCAAAGAGGAACCAGGATCAGATCAGAGATTGTCTGCCTCTCTGCCAGCACCCTGTTAGAGCCTGAGAAGATCTACAAGCCTTAGCAGCTATTAAGACACTGACAGATCTCTGTGCAAGTACTCCAGGAATCCAGAGATAATATTTTGTAAATATTTAAAGCCTCTCTCTAACTAAATCCAAGTGCCTTCTGCCTTAAGCAGAAAGGATCCTCTCAGGTCCCTCTAGTGGGCAAGTGGTATAATTGACTGCAAGGACCTCTTTCCAGTTCTACTAGTTTCAAGTTTGTATTATTGCTAGTTATTTCTTAAGTGTTCTAGGTCACCTCTGTGTTTTCATCTGTGTGATGTTTTTCATGACCATGCAAAGAACCTGATTAAAAATAGGTAATGTGGCAAGATTAAATATATTAATATAACATTAATACATTACATTAATTTAGAAAAATAAATCCTGCTCATAATGCCACACTAGGTTACTTAGAAGTTTAGATCAAAATCGGAATCATCCACTATTTGTGCAACAGCATTGTATTTTCTTTCAAAAATAGCTTACTTTGATTTACTTCAAGTAGTGGGAAAAGAATCATAGAATCTGCTAGGTTGGAAGAGACCTCCAAGATCATCCAGTCCAACCTATCACCCAGCCCTATACAATCAAATAGACCATGGCACTAGGTGCCCCATCCAGTCTTTTCTTGACCTGCTCCAGGGACAGTGACTCCACCACCTCCCTGGCCAGCCCATTCCAATGGCAAATCACTCTCTCTGTGAAGAACTTCCTCCTAATATCCAGCCTATACCTCCCCTAGCACAACTTGAGACTGTGTCCCCTCATTCTGTTGCTGGTTGCCTGGGAGAAGAGACCGACCCCCACCTGGCTACAACCTACCTTCAGGTAGTTGTAGACAGCAATGAGGTCACCCTTGAGCCTCCTCTTCTCCACAGCCATAATGTTCTTGTTATAAGGATCTGTTCTTACATCCAAGGCTTGCAGTGGGTATGTATGATTCCCATTTCCTCTTACTATTCTAACAGGGGGAAGCAATATGTAAAACTGGGTATTTTTGTGCCTTCCATCCAGGATTGACAGCTCCCTGGGGAGTTCTTTAGACTGGCCAGCCTGGAGTTCTTTCCATACAACTTACTTCACTCTAGACTGGATTCTCGCCTTGCCGAAGTTTGTCCATAACTGTAGCTGTGCCCAAAATACCAGGTACATGAATCAGTAAAGCTTGTTCTTAATGGGGGTAATTAAGAACAGATTTATAATATTTTTTATTTCATACATAATTCAGAGATAAAAATTATTAATATGACTGGTCTACAGCTGAAAGCGTATTGCTTTTCAGAATTTTTCTGTAGGTCTTTTAGCTGCAGGGAACGGACAGCAGATACTCAGGAGAACTGACATATATAAAGAGCTACACCAAGGAAACCATTTGAACCAAACCAACTTTTATTAACCATAGAGAATTGTATGGCTCCTAGTAAGCCATTATTAGCACGTCTTCTAATACAGCTGCCCAAAATAGCTATAGGCAGAGCTACAGAGAACACCCCGGTTTGTCAGACTAGCTTGTAGCAGCATTAATGAATTTTGGCTGTGTTGTTCTCCAGGGACAGAGCGACGTGGCTATAGCACCAGCCTGCACTATGGCAGATCATAGTATTGAAGAATAGTTTGGGTCATCTAGTCCAACTACCTTGCAGTGAGCAAGGACATCCTCCACTAGATGAGGTTGCCCAGAGTCCTGTCAAGCCTGACCTTGGATATCTCCAGGGACAGGGCCTCAACAACCTTCCTTGGCAACCTGTTCCAGTGTTCTGCCACCCTCACAGTAAAGAACCTGTTCTTAACATCCCATCTAAATCTGATGTTCTCTATTTTAAAACTGTTGCCCCTCATCCTATCACTACAGGCCTTTGTAAACAGTCCCTCTGTAGCCCTCTTTAGGTACTGGAAGGACATGGACCTGATGGAGCAGGTCAAAGGAGTGCCATAAAAATTATCAGAGGGTTGGAGCACCTCTGTTATGAGGACAGACAGAGGGAGCTGAGGTTGTTCAGCCTGGAGAGGAGACAGCTCCAGGGGGACCTAATAGCAGCCTTCCAGTACCTGAAGGGGGCCTACAGGAAGGATGGAGAGAAGCTGTTTACAAAGGACTGCAGTGACAGGATGAGGGGCAATGGGTTCAAGCTTGAGAAGAGCAGATTTAGATTGGATGTTAGGAACAAGTTCTTTACTATGAGGGTGGTGGAGCACTGGAACAGGTTGCCCAGGGAGGTGGTTGAGTCGCCTTCCCTGGAAGCATTCAAGGTGAGGCTTGACAGGGCCGTGGGTGACCTGGTCTAGTGGGAATGTCCCTGCCGAGTGCAGGGGGTCTGGACTAGATGACTTCTATAGGTGCCTTCTGACCCACACCATTCTATGATTTTATTAGGTCTCTCTGGAGCCTTCTCCCAGCTAAACAACCCCAGATCCCTCAGCCTGTCCTTATAGAGAGGTGTTCCAGCTCCCTTACAGTTTTCGTGGCCCTCCTCTGGACCCACTCCATCAGATCTGGCTCCTAAAACCACTAAGTAGATGTTTCAGTCTCCTGAATCAAAAATGTAGCAATCTACTTTTCTGGTTTGTGCTAGCTCCATGCCTCTATGCTCAAGCATGCCTGAGAGAATAAGACATACAGTCGCTGTGACCAGTTTACTTTACTAAGTCAATTTACTTAATAAAAGAAGTTAATTAAACATTTTGCATGGGTAATCACTTTCAGTGTGGGCTTTTGGAGAATTTTCTTTTTTCTTTTTTATTGCTTTTCTTCTTTATTGTTTTCCTTTAACTGATACATTTGTTTAATTGAATTCCAGAATCAGTCCATTTTCATTAAAAATTATTTCACAGTTTCTAATCACAAAGTGCATTGAGAGAAGTTCTGAAGTTAGAATGTATAAATCAGGAGAAATTGAAGTTTCTCATGAGTTAAGAATTAATTTCTTTGTCTGAAAGAAGTAAATAAAAAAGGATATTTGAAATTTATTTTTTTCCCCTCAAATTAACCAGGCAAACTGGGTTTGAGGTGGTGTTTGTCATGTGTTGATTGGATGGTTGGTTTTATTTGTTTTCTTGGGTTCTTGATTTCACAACAAGCTGATATTTCTTCAGGGTTCAACATAAGTTTTATTTTTATTATTTAAATGAATTGATTTTGTAAATTAAATTTTTATTTCACAAATAAAAATTGAACATGGTGTTAATGATTACAGTATCAGTATTTGAGACTTTGAAGATAGAGTCTTTCTAAAGAAAAGCAAGGAATATGGGCATATTTTCCAATGCAATAGATACTGCTCTCTGTTTTTGAAAACAGAACCTGTGCATTTTTTTAAATAAATGAAATTTTAACATTTATTGATTGGAAGCTCAGTCTTCATTTATCCCACCTGGGCATGGTAATTTGCTGAGCCAATTCCTCTATGTATCAAAAGATCCAGAAACCTTCTTACTGCGCAAATCTGTTCTCTGACTTTGCAGTTATCTTTGAAATTATCTCATGTATATCTTCTTGTTCACCCAGTTTTGTACCATTTCTCAGTTAAATATGATTTATTTTGCAAATGATGTTTGATTAGGAAGAGTCATTCATTCCTTACATGAGTATTTCTCAGCTGATTAGCAAATTTGTCCAGATTGTTTTTGCATTTTCTTTGTTTCACTATTTTTTCACTTTATGAACCAGACGTTTCAATAAATATTGCTGCTTTTTTTTTTTTGTTTCAAATTTCCAACTCAACAAAGATATTTACCTAAGAATTCCCCAGATGTAGCATGCATCTTGGGAGTAACTGCACTAATTCCCTTTATTTGGGTATTTGTTTTCATGAAGATTTCTCTGCAGCTGCAGCCACTTTATGAATTATGAAAAATATTGAGGCCAGTCATTGATGTCTAAATCCTTTCTTCAATCTGAAAAGGCAATTTATATTTAAAGCAAATTATATTTAGTGTTTTGGAGACTGAGCTTTGTACAGGCCAGAAAAATAGTTGTCCTAGTCATGCAGTTCACTAACTGACCCTTACTAGCTATCACAATTAGATCAGTTTAAACATGAAACATAAGAAACACCTTCTATTGGCAACGCTCCCAGTGAACTAAGTCAGCAGGCCAGGATTTAGATGTAGAAAGGGCTGCTCAGCATGTTCTGGTTTGGAAAAAGAAAAACTTTACTCCTATGTTCTCAAGGAAAGAAAAAATAGAAATTACGTAGATGAATTAATTTATCACAAACTTCTTGTCTCTTTTTCCTATGTATAACTCAGCTACAGTCTTTATTCTTTTATTTAAAAAATAGAGGAAGGGAGGAAGAATCCCAAATATAACTGAAGAGGCTGCTGAAAGATGGCAGAAAAAAATTCATCTTTGATCTTGTAGCTTGAGTCATCAGTAGTACTAACGTAGCAGCAGTTGCAGCTAATGCGAACACGTAGTTTAGAATTTTTTATTATGGCTCCACACATGAAGGAAAATTCATTTTGAGTGGTAAGGAAGAAACTAAGTATGATTTTGGTTTTAAAAAAGATTATGTTGTAATGTTAACATCACAGCAATGCACATAGATATTATAATTTTACAAAGCTTTTTTTTTTTAAAGTATTCCCTGACTGTACATTGAAAATTCAAATTCATAAATTCCAGCAGACATCCTTTGGATTCATTTGTGTATCACTACAAAAACATAAAGTATTTTCAGCTATTTTCTTTTAATTTTTTTTTTAACGTTTTTGTCATGTAATAACTAGATTTATATGATTGTGTTTTCCGCTGAAGTAATATTCTGTACACTTCTTATCCTCAGTAGATTGAATTTAGAGACAAACTTTCTTTAAAGCAGATGAAGAGCAGACTGAAAGCATAAGGGAGGAGATGAGGGATCTCATGAAATAGTCGATTTCAAAATATTCCATGTAAACAAAAGGGAAGTTCTTAAGTGTGGAAAGGGTTCAGAGAATGATAGGAAACAAGGAAAAATGGTGCAATAAAGGACAGCTAGGCAGATGCAGTCAAAATCCGAGAGCAAGCAGCAAGAGATACAGATGGTCTGGAAATAGTAATCGAGTTCTGAATTGGATTCACATGTAGAAGATGTAGTTAAGTGTGGGCCAGGATGACTAATTAAGCTAATGGCTCACTGCTGCTCTACTTGCATCAGTGAAGCGCTATTAATAAAGCTGCTCAAAACCAGATACAAGTATAGAGAAGGAACAACCCCAGGTATCAGTATAGCTTGGGGATAGACATCTTGGAAGGCAGCAAAGGGGAAAAAATCTGGGGGTCCTAGTGGATGGGAGGTTGATCGTGAGCCAGCAATATGCTCTTGTGGCCAGCAGGGCCAATGCCATTCTAGGGTGTATTAAAAGAGTGTAATGGAGGGGAGTAATTAATCAATGTGAGATGTTTTGGGGGATTTTTAAGTAATATTGTTTATTGATTTTGATATTCAAAACTCTTACCACCCCCAACAACTGATTTTAATAATAATCAGGTTCATTTGCAACAGTCATGGAACACATTACATAAAGGATATCTAGATCTAGTATTAACTAGCAATATCAATTGAACTTAATTGAACTGTAAGAGAAAGTTCCTGAGGTCAATATCCTGCTTGCAGTTACTTATCCCACTTGGCCACTAGATGGACTCAGGGCCCTTTCTGCTTACAGCAGAAAGCTAGGCAAATGACAAAAGGCTGAAGGTATTTACTCACAAATATTATTTCTCTACTTGTGAGGCTAGCAACAGATTGAGGCCGTACCCAAACACTTGCAGGGAATTCTGTCAATTGGCTTTGCTGGTTGCTGAGACTCCTGATTCTTTCCAGGCTTCACAGGATGCTGGGGAAAGGGGGCAGATGATTTCTGACCTTATCCTGATTTCTGCAGAGGATCTGTATGTCCCATATAGAGTTTCTCATCTTCACAGGTGCAGGCCAGATGTCTTGCAATGTGTAGTCTCAATATGGCATGTCACTCTGGCTATGCAGCTATTGTGTGAAAGCAATTAGAGCTGTCCCAGGTAAACTCGAAGCAAGCAATTTCCCAGTTGTTCTGAGTTATAGCTTATATTGCTATATATAATGAGGCATTATTGCTGCCAATGGCAGCTGGCAGTAGCAGCAGGCACAGATACAGCAGCAGAGCAATTTCGTTGGCAGAGCGCATGATGTTACCTGCTCATCTGTTTTATATCAATGCCTGAGACTAATAGGCCTTTGGACATAGATTATCCATTCAGCATGGCAGTTAACTAAGGGTCACCATATTTGTGTGAAGCCACAGACTTGCTATACCCATATGTGGGGGAGAGCATAGGCCTAGCACAAGGTAGGCAAAAGCCAAGTGCATGTACCTTGTTTACCACAGGATGCAAACAGGAGCAAAAGAAGTTTGGGCAAGCCTGGGTGCTTAGGCTCCATGGCTCCAGCTCTTCTGTCCCTGGGACAGTGAAGGTCCAGATATTTTGCAAGGTAAGTGGCATTTATTAGCAGTATTTGTACTATTTTAAAGTGTGGTACAGGGAGGAATTACCGCAATCCTAGCATAGACCACATGGCAACTGCTTGTAGCTGCCATGATTAGGGTATTTGGGAAAGGAATAATTAGGGGAAGGGCCGGACCAGCTGGTAATTGCTGATGCTGACAGTGTGCAGCAGCACTGATACTGCCACTCGTGGCAGAGCTCCAACCAAGCATGACTCACCTGTCGCATGTGGCAGCGCAGCAAACAGCAGCATGGCTGGTGCCAGTGACGGCACAGCCAGCGGTGGTGCGGCTGGTGCTAGTGGCAGCACAGCCCTGCCCATGGCTGCTTCCCACACACAAACCACTGTCCCTACACAACCATCTATCTGGCCCCGTCACTACTCGCAGAAAGAAGCTGCAGAAATGAACCGGGATGTTACAGACTCAGACCCCATGGAAAACAACTCAGCTGAACGAGCACCCCACAGCAGAATCCACTAGACAAGAATGATTGCGACAGTGAGGTAATTACCATCACAACCACCGTGCCTTGGAAGGAAATCAGACAAACATGGCAGGATTTGCAAGGGCAAATGGTCAGTCTCTATTGGCCTGGCTATTGAGCTGCTGGGATGCAGGGCAGAGACTGTGGAACTGAACCAGAGAGAAGCTAAGAAGTTGGGGTCCTTATTGAGGGATGAGGGTGTTGATAAAAAGCTGGGGAGACTAGATGGCACACACACACTTCGGGCCAAACTCCTCACAGCTGCAAGACACCGGTACCCCTCCAAAGATGACATGATCTTCCATCCTCTTAAATGGGCAAATATGGAACAGGGTATCATGTATTTAAGGCAAATGGCTGTACAGGAAACAAATCAATGGAAATGGCTAACTGCCTTTGGACCCTCATGATGTCCACATGAAACCAGCTCTCTTAAAGAAGCTGACCCAAGGTGCCCCTTCCACATATGCACACACACTGGGAGGACTGCTTTTGGGTAGAGATCTTAACGATCTACCAGACATTTGTGAATTCGTTAACGATCTGAGGCAGTCTGAAGATAGTGTCTCCAGAAAAGCTCTGATAACAGCTGTAGAAACCCTGACCAGAGACATGAATGAGCTTAAGGCCTCTGTCTCTGAACTGAAAAGGGATGAGGACACTTATCCCTTATCTTCCGAATGGGTACATGTCTCAGCTGTAAGAAATACACACAACCGTGCTCCTCCTCATAGGAGACCAACCTAAGCCAAGCAGGGAACATCCGCTGTGGAGAACTCTCTGTGACCATGTTGAGAACATGAATGGATGGCATGGCCAGCCCACATCAGCTCTATGGGCCAGAGTAAGGGAACTGCAGGTTGCAAACTCTGGGAATAACTCCTCCAGAAGAGGGGCTGCTCCAGTGTCCCTCAGGCAATCCTCTCACCCAAGGAGTGGTTCTTCCAGCAGGTCAGGTCAATGCACTTCCTGTAGTAACTACATTCAGCATTAGAGGTGCCTGTCTCTGGCCAGGTGGAGGACAGGAATAGCAGAGTCTGCAGGGATGTGTTTGTAAAATGGCCTGACACTTCTGACACTTTGGAAGTAAAAAAATACAGAGCTTTGGTGGACACGGGTGCTCAGTGCACCCTGATACTCTCAAGCTACAGAGGAATGGAGCCCATA
>VWZI01010879.1:241433-299805 GCA_013396835.1 Psilopogon haemacephalus
GATAAACCTTACTGGGAATGAGTGGGAGAAGCACACCACAGTGACTGGTCCTGATGCACCTTTTATCCTTGGCATAGACTTTCTGCAGGAAGAGTATTTTAAGGACCCGAAAGGGAACAAGTGGGCTTATAGAGACTGCAGACAAAGATCAGCTGTCTATCATACCTGGCCTTTCGGATGACCCTTCTGTGGTTGGCACACACAAGGTGCAGGATGTAAAANGGTATCATGTATTTAAGGCAAATGGCTGTACAGGAAACAAATCAATGGAAATGGCTAACTGCCTTTGGACCCTCATGATGTCCACATGAAACCAGCTCTCTTAAAGAAGCTGACCCAAGGTGCCCCTTCCACATATGCACACACACTGGGAGGACTGCTTTTGGGTAGAGATCTTAACGATCTACCAAACATTTGTGAATTCGTTAACGATCTGAGGCAGTCTGAAGATAGTGTCTCCAGAAAAGCTCTGATAACAGCTGTAGAAACCCTGACCAGAGACATGAATGAGCTTAAGGCCTCTGTCTCTGAACTGAAAAGGGATGAGGACACTTATCCCTTATCTTCCGAATGGGTACATGTCTCAGCTGTAAGAAATACACACAACCGTGCTCCTCCTCATAGGAGACCAACCTAAGCCAAGCAGGGAACATCCGCTGTGGAGAACTCTCTGTGACCATGTTGAGAACATGAATGGATGGCATGGCCAGCCCACATCAGCTCTATGGGCCAGAGTAAGGGAACTGCAGGTTGCAAACTCTGGGAATAACTCCTCCAGAAGAGGGGCTGCTCCAGTGTCCCTCAGGCAATCCTCTCACCCAAGGAGTGGTTCTTCCAGCAGGTCAGGTCAATGCACTTCCTGTAGTAACTACATTCAGCATTAGAGGTGCCTGTCTCTGGCCAGGTGGAGGACAGGAATAGCAGAGTCTGCAGGGATGTGTTTGTAAAATGGCCTGACACTTCTGACACTTTGGAAGTAAAAAAATACAGAGCTTTGGTGGACACGGGTGCTCAGTGCACCCTGATACTCTCAAGCTACAGAGGAATGGAGCCCATANGGGAACAAGTGGGCTTATAGAGACTGCAGACAAAGATCAGCTGTCTATCATACCTGGCCTTTCGGATGACCCTTCTGTGGTTGGCACACACAAGGTGCAGGATGTAAAATTACCAATTTCTTCCCACATAGTACACCATAGGCAGTACTGGACCAACAGAGACTCTCTGCTGCCCGTACATCAAGTGATTTGCCAGCTGGAGAAGGAGGATGTCATCAGCAAGACTCCCTCGCCCTTTGACAGCCCGATATGGCCAGTATGAAAAGAGAACAGGAAATGGTGGCTTACAGTGGATTTAGAGGCCTGAATGAAGTGACTCCTCCAGTCTGCAGCTGTGCCAGACATGTTGGAGTTCCAGTATCAGTTGGAATCAAAGGAGACCAAATGGTATGCCACTATTGTCATTGCTAATGCTTTCTTCTTCATTCCCATTGCAGAAGAGTGTAGGCAGCAGTTCGCTTTCACCTGAAGAGGCATCCAGTACTACTGGAATAGACTACCTCAAGCATGGAAACACAGTACTACAATCTGCCACATCATGATCCAGACAGCACTGGAGAAGGGTGGAGCTCCAGAACATCTGCAGTTAATTGACAATGTCATTGTATGGGGTGAGACAGCAGAGGAGGTCTTTAAGAAGGGTAAGAAGATCATCAATATTCTATTGAATGCTGGTTTTGCTATTAAGAGAAGCAAAGTGAAAGGACCTGCCAGAGAAATCCAGCTTCTGGGAGTTCGATGGCAAGGTGGTCACTGTCGTATCCCTATGGATGTGATTAATACAGTAGCCACTATGGTGGAGCCCACAAACAAGAAAGAGACACAATCCTTCTTGGGGTTTGTGGGTTTTTGGCAAACACACATTCCCAGGTACAGTCAAATTGTGAAGCCCCTCCTCAACGTAACCAGAAAGAGAAATAACTTTGAGTGGGGACCTGGTAACATTTGACCAAATAAAGCGAGAAGTGGTCCATGCTATGGCCTTGGGATCTGTCTGAACTGGCCCAGAGATTAAGAACATACTCTATACTGCAGCTGATGAGAATGGTCCTATCTGGAGCTTATGACAGAAAGCTCCTGAAGAAATATGCGGCCGCCCACTTGGGTTCTGAAGTAAGCCATACAAAGGCTCAGAGACTAACTACACTCCCACAGAAAAAGAAAGTCTAGCTTCCCATGGCAGAGTTTGAGCTGCTTCTGAAGTGATTGGAATGGAGTCACCACTCCTTTTAGTGCCAAGACTTCCAGTCCTGGCTTGGATGTTTAAAGGGAAAGGCTCAACTCCACACCATGCCACAGATGCCACTTGCAGTAAGCATATAGCTCTGATAAAACAGAGAGCTAGAATGGGGAGCTTTGAATGCCTGCGCATAGTAGAAGTGGCTAAAGGGCACTGACTTTGAGATGCCACCAGAAGAAGAGGCAGTGGCCTGTGCTGAAGAAGCCCCCCTATATAATGACCTTCCTGGTAACAAAAAGATATATGCTCTGTTTACAGATGGATCTTGCTGTCTTGTAGGCAGTAAGCGGAGATGGAAGGCTGCCACAGAGTTGCAGAGGCAAGAGATGGAGCCAATATGCTGAGGTAAAAGCCATCCATCTGGCCTGAGACATTGCAGAATGAGAATAGTGGCCAGTGCTCTACACTGAGTCAGTACTCATTACACTGAGTAATGGATGGTAGCAAATGCCTTATAGGAGTGGCTGAAGGAATGGAAATTAAATGATTGGCAGAGAAAAGGCAAGCTTATTTGGGCTGCTGACCTCTGGCAAGACATTTCTGCCCACCTGGACAAGCAGCCAGTTAAAGTCAGGCACATCAGTGCTCACATTCCCAAAAGCAGAGCCACTGAAGAACAACAGCACAACCACCAAACCAATTTGGCTGCCAAAATCTCCCAAATAGACCTGGACTGGAAACACAAAGGTGAACTGTTCTTAGCTTGGTGGGCTTATGACTCTTCTGGCCCCCCAAGGGAGAGGTGCTACCTACCAATGGGCTAGGGACAGGGCAGTGGATATACCCATGGATGCTATAGCACAGGCTACCCATGAATGTGACATCTGCACTGCCATTAAGCAAGCTAAGCACATGAAACCTTTGTGGTATGTGGGACAGTGGTCAAAATGCAAGTATGATAGATTACATCACTCTGCCTCACTCCTGTAATGGCAAACAGGATGGTATCCTGGGCCTGGAAAGGAATATACTGTGGATACATGGTACCCCAGAAAGAAGTGAATCAGATAATGGGACCCATTTCAAAAACAACCTTGTAAGCAACTGGGCAAAAGAACGTGGGATTGAAAGGGTTTTCCATATCCCATACCATGCACAAGCTGCAGGAAAGGCTGAACATCACAATGGCCTGCTGAAAACCACCCTGAAAGCTATGGAGGGTGAAATTTAAAGAACTGGGAGAAACATCTAGCAGAAGCCACCTGGCTAGTAAATAGCAGGGAATCAGTCAACTGAGCTGGTCCTGCTCAATCTGCCCTATTGCTTATAGTTGAGGCAGATGGAGTTCCCATGGTTTGTGTAAAGAATCTATTGGGGAAAACAGTGTGGGTTGCTCCTGCTTCTGGCAGGGGCAAGCCTATCAAAGAGGTAGTCTCTGCTGAAGGCCCTAGTCATGCATTCTAGGTCATGTTTTAAACTGGTAACATTCAGTGTATTCCCCAGAGAAACTTCACTCTGGCTGAAAAGGTTTAAATCTCAGAGTCAGCAACACAGCTTCATGTATACATTGTATAGTAGGGAATTTTTTTTAGTTGTTAAAAGTTACTTTTCTAGTTACATAATCACAACAAGGTGCCTAACAGAACCCACACCACTCAAGCAGCAATCCAGAGGAAGGCTACATCAGCACAACAAGGCATCAGATAGAATTCACAACACACAAGCAGCAATCTGGAGGAATCATAGAATCATAGACTGGTCTAGGTTGGAAGAGACCTCAAAGATCATCCAGTTCCAACCCCCTGCCATAGGCAGGGACACCTCCCACTAGACCAGATCGCTCAAGACCTCATCCAGCCTGGCCTTGAATACATCCAGGGAGGGAGCAGCCACAACCTCCCTGGGCAACCTATTCCAGTGCCTCACCAGCCTTACTGTGAAGAACTTCCTCCTAAGGCTACATCTCACCTGCACCTGTTTTCCCTGATGTCCTACAGCAAGAGACTGTTTCCTGAGCTTCCCTCAAGATAAAATACTGTTTCCTGATTTCCCTAAGAGAAGACTGATTCCTGAGTTTCCCTCAAGAGAAGGGACTGTTCCTGTTTCACTGATTCTTCCTCAATGTTTCCTGCCCTGCTTGTACCTCACCTGCACCAGCCTGCACCTGAGAAGCACATCACCTTGGGATACAGCTGGGGAATACAAGGACTTGAAACAAGAACCCTTAATACACATCCTATATCATGGACGTGTCTTCCTATATTTTGACAAGGAGACTCTTTGCAGGAAAGTGGAAATGGTCTAACCAAGAGTGGAATGTAAAGAGTTAACCCCTCCTGGGGGATGGGTCTGAACTTGATTCCCAGGTCATCTCTGACTCCTCTCTGGGGGTGGTCTGACCTGCCCCCAGGTGCAGTGGTTAGTCCACTCCCACTTCCTGTTTGGATTCCCTATAAAAAGCAGAGGAACTTCCTGTTTCTCTCTCTTGCTCTTCACTTCCTCCCTCTGCCTCATCAGCCAGCCGCATTCCTGGTTCCTGCTGCTCCTACTTTGCCACATGTCTCCAGCATTCACCTCCATCGGTTTGCATCCATTTCCATCCAAACTGGTTGTATACATATTTTGCATTTTGTTTTCCTTCCCTATATTTTTAAACTCCTCTTACCTAAAACACTCTTTATTATTCTTTAAATTTTCTTTTAACTCCCAAATCTAATCAAGGCTATTCTTTGGGCTTTGGGTTCCAGGAAGCTAGCTATAACCAATACATGCTGCAGTTTCAACAGAATAAAATTTGTGCAGGAAGGATCTAACCCTCCATTCCACCCAGGATCATAGAGACGGTGTCCACCTTTGGGGATTTGGAAGCAAAGGAAATGAAGGAGAGTAGAGTAATTGAGGGCAAGACTGAAATGTAAGATGATGTTTGAGCTGTGAGATAGGAAGCAAAATGGTGGGAATTTGAGGGAAGAGTGCTTCCTTTGCTTCCCTTCCCAAAGCACTGTTCACTGGCCCTATCCCTTTGATGAGTCATTGTCCTGAGACTAACAGTAACCACTATAAGGAAAACATGTTTTTCATTTGCTGGTAAAGAATTTGCCTTTCAGATCATTGGGATATTCTGTTGTGTAGACCAATCTATTAGATTTTTTTCATGTTTGAGCATAATATTATCATCTTGTTGCTGTTGCCTTACTCTGAAGGCGTGACGACCTGGTTCAAGGGCAACACAAACAGCCAAACCCAGGCTGCTCGGGCCATCCGCTACAGACATCAATATGATGGATAGCAAAAGGCAAAATGGCGTTTATTAAAACGTGGCAGTGCTTTTTATAGCATACAAAACGTCACATCTGTCTTTCTACGTCCTAACTCAAGGCTATTGGCTAAAAGGAGGGGCTCCTATCTTTCCGTTACAACGCGAGATCTTCAGAACGCCTGTCCCTAACTGCAACAGTTGCTTAAAGAAGTTAGTCTGTGGGCTACTGTAGGAAATGTTTTTTTAGGTTTTGCTCAGAGTATTGAGAGACTGATGCACAGGGATGTTTTGACTTTAGTGGGATGAAAGCCATGGGTACAGAATGCAACTGAACTAGTGTAAAGTTACTGGTAGGCACAGATAGGTAACTGCTGAAGGTCTGAAAAGGCGCAAAGAACAGAAACTTGGCAGATGTTTTTATTACAGATAATGAGTGTCTAGGAGCTAAGTAGTGTCAAGCAAAAAGAATGTAAGCTTTCCCTGAATAAGGAGTTGTGTCCCGATAACATATTGCTAACCAATCACTTGCTGTACACAGTTGCGGTAACCAATTATTAGACACAATGTAAAAGTTTTGATTTTTAGAATATATAAGGTGGTGCTTTGCACGCAATAACTTGCATCAAGTAGCATCCCATCTCTCCATCACTGTCAGGCTACGGTGAATGGTCATATTTAAGCAAATTTCTGTACTGTGTGACCTGTAGAACCATACTGTAACATCCTGGTCTCCAAAGCTCACTACAAATCATTAAAGCTCTGCTAAGTACGTCAGTCCTACTGTAGGATGTTTATTGCCAGAATTTTCTCCAGACTAGTTTTAAACTTTCCATAGGCTGCTGTAAGACCATTCATTTCATGACATTGCTCTTATTGCCCAGCTAAGTAACAGTCTATAGCTCAATATTTAAACTTGCATTAGAACTCTGTCCCACATGCAGACAGTGTCATGCATAATTTATCTTCTGTTTTCATTGTTAATACTCTTTAAGGTATTTGCAGACTGTTAGGTCTTCCCATCCTGTCTCCATTTTCAGCTACCCAGGTTAATAAATATTTAATTATATAAGTTTTCCACATAAATCAGTTCTTCTGTGTTCTGATCTGTTCCGCTGGTCTCTTCTTAATTCAGACCAGTTAGTCAGTTTTACAGCTAACATTATGTCCTGCATTGAGTTAATTCTTTATATTGTGCTTACACTAAAACTTGTCCAAAGGTCAGGCAGTTGTAATTTCTGCACTTATTGTAATTTCTGCAATGCATTATCTTCATGGGTTTTAGTCTGCAACTGAACTAAGCCTGTGCTGTTTTTTTGATCTTGCTGCAACGTGGGTGTATCTATCACCCACGCTTCTCCTTTGCTGTTACCATTTCATAGATTATTTCTTGCACACAGTGAATAGCCAGCCACATGTTGATTTCTGTCTCCCTAGGTGTGTTTTATGTTCATTTTTCTAAATTGAAACTCATGCTGTCATTTTCTGCCCACTAATGCCTCTGGCTCTTTCATTAACATTTCTTAGCTCTGATTGCTGTTCACAGCTCTTTCTGATTTAGTGTTGTCTGCAAATTGCAGCAGAGCATTGTAAGTATATTAAAAGAAAGCAGAGCTTGTGAAAGGATTCTAGAAGAAATCTTCCCCAAAACTAAATATCTTCTTATCTATCATCTCATCTATTGTCTCTAGAGGGTATCATACTTTGCCATATTCAGAAATGAAGCCTTATGGTTAAGGAGAATAATGATCTTCACTTTCTCACTGTCTTTTTTGTGTTTTGTTTTTTCTTTCCTTAGTATTCTTCTCTGGTTTCTGAAGTACGCAGTTGTACAAATATGTGGTGTATATATAAGAGAGCCTGGCAATAGATTTGTTACATTGAAAAATTAAGGCTAGAAAGTAATTTTATTTAAAGTAGTGTTAAAGTGCTTATTTAAAATGAAATGGGAATATTCTTCAACAGGATGAGAAAAGATGAAGTCTCTTAAGTTTTTTACGCTCAAGAAACTTACATCCTTAGATGTATTTTGGATAACTGCAGTACTCTTCAGTGCTATTCCTGTATGGTTCTACTAATTTGGCTAGATTTCCCTGGCTGTCCTCCCAAGTGTCATGAGAAAATAAAATATAAAATGATATATTGTGAGACTTCTCAGCTTGTTGCTTAGAGTGAGAGTACAGCACATGGTGGGTGAAAATCAGCTGACTTGATCAGGAGCTGTGTTCAGAAATCTAGCAGGATGGCTGTGTCTGCTGTGGACTTTTTTGATGGATTAGGTGTCTCTGCTGACAAGGCCCTCTAAGCTGTGACAAGTAGTGGCTGTTTACTGTCTCTTAGGGTGAGGCACTGAAGGTTGCTATGTGGAGAGGATGATGTTAATAATGCCAAATAATAGCAGTGGACAACCTTGCTACCCTACTTGAAATTTCTGACTGTTCCATTTCAATTCCCAAAGGCAGTTGCACACATTTTCCTTAGGAAAGCAAGGTACTTCAAATAGCTAATTCTCCACCTACATGCCAGTTTGTCACATGGCTCAAGCGATGACTGGAGAAGGTGAGGGAGAAGCCACAGGCCTGTGGAGTGGCTGCTCTAACATGGACACATGGTAACACAGTGAGGAAGTTGGCATAATCAAATGAAATGCCACAGCCCCCCTGCTAGAAATCTAAGATGATGGAAGAGATCCAGACTCAGGGAGAGAGGGAGCTGTGAACAAATGCTTTTGTCTCTCAGTGCTTCATTAAAGACACAAAGTGAGTCCATCAGTAAATGGATCAATCTTAGGGAAAATTTCTTTACGGCAACAAAAGGCAGCCTAAGTTCTCTGGGTTCTTGCTTGCAAGCCATGCTTTCCTGCCAGCTCAAATGAGAAGTATATGGATCTACAAAAGCCCACTGTCTTTTAACATGCAGTACATGCCAAATAAAATTACAAATGTATTATGCACTAATAAAGGAAACACAAATAAAGAGACTTATATTGCAGTGTGGAATTTTGTACTCTACCATAAACTGAAATAAGATCAGATAGACTTGGAAATAAACCCCAACCAACCAAACAACCACAAAAAAAAAAAAAAAAGAAAAAAAAGCCCCAAAACCACAATCAAACAAAACCCAACCCAACCAACCAACAGAACCCCAAAACCTCAACAGATAAACCTTTAATGAGCCCTCATGATCTCCTCTCCTAGGACAGGATTTTACTCTTTCTTTGGGATATTCTGCTGCCTTGTCTACCTTTGTGAGGTCATTTCTAGCGAAGAGCAAGATCAGAGCCAATGGAACAGCTTGTACAGTTTTATTTGCTACTGAGGCACTTTAATTCTTGGACTTTCCTCTTTTCCTGAAGCAGCAATTTAAGAGACAGGTCTCCCACCAGGTGCACAAAATGCTCTTTCAAAGAAATGTGACCTGATTGCTATCATGTTGCTTCTGTGTCTCGGGGTCTTGGAACCAACAATGGTCTGCAAAACCAGTAACTTGGAAAAAAATCACTGTACTGTAGGCAGTTTGTTTTGATATGTGCAGGAATTAGGAAAAAGCTTAATAAAAGCAAAAATTCTTATAAAGTCTAATATTTTTTCTTTTATTTAACTGTTGTTTAAGCTTATACCACAAAGCTAAATATGGAAGCAGATGTATGGAAATATTCCTACAGTTTGAAATCAATCGACTGTGATTTTAGATAGTGGATCTGCTTTTCATATATGTGCTCCTGGGTTTTAATGAAATGTATATTTTAAGTGGAAGATAAGTGATGTTCTCATTGGTCACAGTTTTGTAAGTATGGTCTTTGCTTGTTAGCTTTTTGGAGTTCTTTCACTGTCACATGTGTCTATCACAGTTTTTTTGTCAAAATTATGCCATAGTCCTTTGGGAAAGAATATTTATAGCCTTAAAGAATTCTATCACCAAGACGTCTTGTTATATTTGGAATCTTGGAGGCATCATAGATGTTAGTTATTTTTACGCAGCCTGAGACTGTTTATATTAAGTCTGCAATGGTCAGTCTGAAAGAAACAACAGATATCTAACAAAAAAATTTCTCTATTAATACTTTGGATTAAAATTTTTGAGTGAAATGGTTTAATAAAACTTTTGTTTTGAAGCTAACGAGACTAGTTGAACTTCCTCAAATTTGCTGTGCTTTCAGTGTTGGAGAAGGCTGAATGTATTTATAGATGAACATGATACATTTCAGTATAGGTCTAAAATGCTAAACTTAAATCTCCCAAAGTTTTTGATATTCCAAACTCCTGGGTTATTCTCTTGAAGAAAGGTCCTGATTTACGTTTAGTATTAAGCAAATCAGCCAGTACTGTGAAGCACAAAGTTGGCATTTAATTTGCATGTCCAATGAAACGTAATGCAACTGTTCAGAGAGAGAAAACCTACTATGAGAAATTTACTGATTGACAGGAACCAGTTCTGCTTCCCTTCCTCTCTTTTCTGAAGAGTTCTGTCTCTTTATGTGTACAGGAAAGAAAGAGAGAAATTAAAGACTGCACTGTATAAAGTTATGAAGTTATTCACTAAATTTCCAGTTCTATAGAGTTGGCAGAAATATCACACTCACAAGTCACCTTCTTTCCAGGCATTACCTTTGTTTACACATATACATATATGTGTAATAGTCCACATACAAAAAAATATGCCATGAAAATTAAATAGCCCTTTCTTCTCTGCAGTAGTCTTTGGATTTTGTTGCCAATTCAGAAGTTTTCATAGCATAGTCCTGGCAGTCCCGGAGTTCTGCAGAGAGATTTACATAAGATGTAAAAAGATGTAACAGGGGAAAAAGGTAATCATTCCTTTTCTTCTCCCTCCTCCCATTTTCTTTTGTTCTGTTAGCAGTTTCCCCCAAATCTCACCCTTTTAGAGCAGCTAATTACTGCTCTTCCCTGGCATGCATTAGCATTATGCTGTTGTCATTCTGTCAGGTGCACTTAGTCAGGGTTTAATAGGCTTGCAGTGAGCTACAATTAAACTCAGGAATTAACATTTAAAGAGTGTTTACATGACTTCCTCTTCCCTTCCTCCCCCGCAGCAGTTTGCTTAAAGATCCAAGCAGTTTTCTGGTTTGTTTTAATTGTTATATGAGGAAAATACATGAAGCTGAATTTAATTTTAAAACCAAATTACATATTTTTGCAGCTCCTGGTAAATACTACAGTGCTATTTTTTTCAAAATTAAAATCGTAGCAATTTAAAACCATGTGGTCAAATGCAACCTTGTTGTAACTACACTAGCTGACTCTGAAGCAGCTTTGTTTTCCCTTAAGTCATGAGCAGAGTGAGAGACACCCCAGCCTGTTCTTCTGGTCCAGAAGTAGAAGATACTTGCATATGTGTGAGCTATAGCTTTGTAGCCCCTTGATTTTCACTTTGCTATCTGCAGATCTCAGCACTTTCCTCAGAAAGACAGACATGTGGACTCTCAAAAAGTTAAGACAGACATCAATTTTTTGGTACGAGTTTAAATACTTTGTGCAGAGGGAAATGTACTTTCTTCCCAGTCAGAGAGGGATCCTTTGTGCCAAATTAGCCCAACCAGTTCATGCCTTTTGGCATTCACTTAGACAGAGTGGTGACCAACAGTTCTTTCAAAAGACCTGTAGACTCAAGGAAAGCCCTGCACAGTCCTATCTGTCTTGCAGAAGTCACCTGTGGATTGACAAAACTTTTGAAATTAGGTGCATATTTGGTTCTGTGAATGCTGCATAGAGCATCAGTGGGAAGCCTCTTAGTAATAATGGAAACAAAGGGCTGAGTTTTGAGGCTTCAAAATCTTCAGTGGGGTAAAACTAAAACTGTTTCCAGCTTGCTATGTTATTTCACTACAGCTGAGGGTATGCCTGAGAGCATGGAAGTTCTCTCTTGGCTTTGGCATTGGCTGTTAAAGAATGCATTGCCTTTCTTGATGACTTTGGAATTTAGTTCTGATGTATTGCTCAGATTGCACAGGTCTGAGTTTCTATGTTTGGTGAGCTTCTTGTTACATTGCTATTCTTCTGCTACTAGTTATTTTGTGTGACATCTTTATGTAAGCCAATTCTGACTCCCTAATTTTACACATAGAAAGTGAGGGCAGTAGTACCTTAGCTTGAATTTTCAGATAAGTTTTGTATCACAATAACCATGTGTATTTATGGTCTTTGGGTAACATAGGTCCAGAGTCTTTCCTATTTCCATGTGCAGAGATTAGATCTGCTGCATCCTAAGTTCCCTTTTAATTGCCATTAGTTTATTACTTGCAAACCTATAGGCTATTATTTGAGGGAAAACTGAGTATTTTAAATTAAACAGTTTATTGTTTGTCCTTCAATATAAAACCTATAGGTTATTATTTGAGGGAAAACTGAGTATTTTAAATTAAACAGTTTATTGTTTGTCCTTCAATATAAAATTACATTTTCTTTTAGGTAGACATGCAGGAACTTTATGGAAAGAAACCTTGAACTCACCATGTGATTCAGAGATCAACACTAATGCTGCCACATTACTAATTGCTGCATGAAACTATCAGCCACAAGTGACAAGGCTAAAGTGATCTTCACTTGCAGTTCCTCTTTTCTCTGTAACTTGAAAATTTGTCCCATTTCTCTCTTAGCACTACTGTTATCAGAAGATTTTATGAGGTTTTCTGATCATGAAGTCTACCAAACCAGTGAGGAACTGTATTGTTGAATGGTGGGATTCCAGGTAGAAACATGAAAAAAATTTGATCGGGATTTTTAAGAGATTTTACCTCTGCTAAACATCAAGAAGTTTTATCTCTGCTTAAGCACAAATCCCAACCTTCACACAATATGTTTAGATTTTGAATCCTGACTGTGACACCAGTTTATGTATTGCCAGTTGATCGCATTAGCATGAGAGACACAGACAGAAGTAACCTTATCCTTTATTTTGCTTTACTACTCTATACATAAGTAATAATAAAGCAAGGGTAAAATACATCAAGGTAATGCACCTAATCATTACTATATAAGGTTAGCTATAGTGATTAAGAAAGATACATCACCAATTGCCCTAATATTTTATTGTCATCCAGATCTGCAGTTGCTGGGGAGCCCTGGTTACAGTAAGGATTTGGAGAACCTTTGTCAGCAGTTTGGAGGTCCTACTCATTGTGTACACTCATAGGTGAGACTTCCACAGTTGCTGTAAGAGGGTCCAGCTTTTCTACTGTTGAAAAAAAAAATTACATGACTTGAAATATGGCAGTATCTGGCTCTATTCTCCTGTTAGATTCCTCCCATAGCCTGACCATGGCCCAGGGTGGAACTAAGGGAGTGTGTCTTTCTCTTTAGTTTTGGCGACATCCTTCCCAAAAGGGCCAAACACATGGCTACATAGCTTTGATAATCTCTCAAATATGATCTTGATAGTCTGCCAGGGCCTTGATGATTCACAAAATAAGGTGGGGCATCTGCTTACATACCCTTGATTCTCTACTAAACAAAGAAAGCTAAACACATTTTCACAACATTTCATCTGCACTAATGAATAATAGGTATATATTCCTCTAATGAATGAGTGCTAATGATATCTAATGTCTGGTTGGGATGCTCACCTAGACGTCAGCTTTGCTTCAGAACCTATTGCACAGGCCACAGCACTTCAGAAACTACTGGATTTGAAAATAATTTTTAAAATGGTACTGGTGGACTGATATAGTGAATCCTAAATTTAAGCAGGCTTTTAATGTAACAGAGGTGGTTTTTTCTCACCATGAGATAGAGGCAGAACACAGACATCTGTAGTATCAAACTGTTACTGTAAATAGCAACAGCTGATTCATAAGTTTTTGTTACCCAGCTGGCGACTGGTCTCTGTAAGGTAGTTTTTGCCTAGGCCATGTAAATGATGCCATTTTTATCAGTATTTTACATTATGCAAACCTTTCCAATTCAATTTTTAATGCCTTAATTTCTCAAATCAATTCCATTTCCTACACTATAGTATTCCTATAGCACAGAAACATTTTAATTTCTCAGCTACTGAGTTCACAGGGTAAGAAGAAAAAAAACTTTATTGTATACAGGGCTTATTGGGCCACTGACTGGTGTATTACTAGTGTGTCACAGTAAAGATTGCTTCCCTGTCCTTAGCACAGTCTCATCCAAGGCATTGCAGCTGTGTAATTGCTTTAGCAGCAACAGAAAAACTTAAGACTGTAGAGTGCTGAGTATATGAATCATGCTAAAGCCTGAAAAAAAAAGAGAAGGCTTTATTTTAGGTTAAATACTCTTTCTGGCTCCTTAACTTGAAGGTGCATATCAGGTTACAGAGCAAATGTGCTTTAGCATGGGTGATGTTAAAAAAAAAAAAAAAAAACGCTGAGAACTCTAAGGACACTCTGCTGTAGGCCAGATGAATAATATAAAAAAAATTGTAGGGGAAAATAATCCAGTCATAACACTATGCCAATCTTAAAGTAATTCTACTCTGCTCAACAGAAGAGATGAATCTTAATTATTTGTATTCTACCTTATGAAGAGATAACGTTTATGGTATTAGAAATCTAATGATATCTCTTTATTCAAGAGCAATATGCACTAGTAACGACATCAGGGGTTCCTTCACTGTCTTATATATGTTGCTGAGCTTTGAGATGGAAACTAGTAATCCAGCAGGACTGAATTTTAAAATCCTCAGTATGGTAATCTGCATATCTTCAAGTCCCATGTATATTGCTACATAAAGTCCTGCCAATAGACATTAGCTTTCACTAGAAATTCCATTAAATTTAGTGATTTGGTTAGGGATTAATTGTGTGAGGCCCCACCCCAAAAGTATATATGGAACTAGTTAAAGTTTATTTATAGGCTCTAATTTGTTCAGGAAATCTTCACAAGGATGCTTATGAACAAGTTTAGTAATTTAGGAAAGTCAGGAAATGGAAAAGGCTAAGCTACGAAACAGCTTTATCCCACTTAAATCAGGCTGAGCATAGAACCTAAGGGAATAGCACCTCCACTCATGGAGGTGAGGTTGGAACTTAGCAATGATCCCTGACGTATTTCTCTGCTCGGCAGCCTCTGAAACTGCAAGCTGTATCCAGTCATGGATCCACACAGCATTAAGTCCAAGACAAATAAACCCCACCAAAGTCAAAGTGTCTCAGACACAGCTTCCCTGAGGCATATTATCGTGGAGCAGCACTGCCTTAGAAGCACAGGGAAAAGAGCCAAACTGCTGTCATGTTCCCTAGCTCTTGGTGGCAAGCAGGAAGTCAGGCTTCAGTGTGGTCTGAGAAGAGAAGCCAGATCCAGGTGCTACTGGAAGCTCTCTCTCAAATGGACCTAAGGACTTGCCGAACTTGCAGAATTGTTGGGTTAGAGCCACAAACTGTGTGAGAGCAGGACTGCATAGAATGGTGCAGAAATGGGAACCATGCAAAAGCAGAAACTGTCCAAATGCAGGAACACCACACTTTTTTTCCTCACTCTATTTATAATTTCTCCTAGACAATGTGTCCACTTGCCATATATATTGCATGCAAAGAATCCAGCCAAACGTGAGCCGATTCCAGCATGGGCTTTTCCATGAGTCAGTACCCATGTAGAAAGGGCACTTTTGCTGTTCCCCTTTCAAGCCCAGAAAGGGCAGGGGGATGCAGTTATCATACTGTGTCTTCCCCGATTCAAGCCTCTGGAGATGAAGGCAGGGGAAGAAGGGTTTTGGAGTGTCCACGACAATTAGCTGCTGAAGTGTTGGTAGATGATATTTCTTCTGTGAGCAAGTTTGTTAAGCTCGCTGTAGTCAGGCTGAAAGATAAATGAATATAAATATGCACTTTTGGTTTGGGAGTCTTTTTGCAGAGTAGTTTATTAGGCTTGGACTCTGATTCAGACCAGTATGGAAACCTTCAATGGAGCTAATCAACAAAGATATTACCTTGATCTCTACAGTGAGGATTCACTAGGCCCTAAACCATTCTTGTACTACTAGGAGTTTAGTTACGATGGAGACCAAGGAAGAATTTTCATGCTACTGAGTACACAGACCCAAGGGCAAGAATTTCAGAGATGTTTAGTGAGCATGTTTGTTTTCATCTCCTGTGTCCAATGAAAGAGTGATTTAAAGGAAAAGGGTTTTTGAAAAGGACTACATGTTCCTTGATCCTTGCAGAGACTCAAAGTGGCTTCTCAGAATAGATATGTCCAAAGTCTTTTTTTTTACATAAAATGAGCTCCCAGTTGAAAGGGAGGGAATAAGGGCTGAATTTAGAGTAGTAAGATGAGGTATAGTACCTTCAGCAGCTGTTACATCTATAGCTATTGAAAGTATGCTATGAAGGATCTTTTGGATATTAGTGATAATTCATGTTTATTTTAAAAAATCTGTCTCTGTGCAGTTATTATTTAAAAATGAAAAAATGTTAGTAGTGTTGAAAGTTAGTTTTGCTGTGATCATTTTTCTGTGAACACTAGACAGAAAAGGCATAAACCTGTTGTGGACTTCATTTTATTAATACTCCAGTATGTCATGGTTTGCTACTCAAAATGATCTAAAATGTTAGCTCAAGAGATACCAGGATATTTTAATAAGAGAAGCCAGCATCCATTTTTTAAGGTTTTCTGACACATCTGGGGTGATTGTAAATACAAGTTGTCTGCAGCCGATCTCTCTACACTACTGAGCTACCACCCTGAAAATAAGTAAGGCATTAAAATGTTGGATGATTTAACAGCAACAAGGATTTGTGTTGGTATATTGGACTTAAATCATCTTGCAACTTAGCATGAATTTGCTAAGTGAAATATCACCATTTTTTGCTGAGAAGTTACACTAATGCAAAGAATAGCTTGTATGTTAAGAGAAAGTTGTTAACCATCCAAATTTCTCCCTTCATTGCGTTATCTCTTCTGCAATGCAAATCTTAACCTATGCTAATGTGATAATGGAGATACTGAGCCCAAGGATGTAGGCAGAAACAAATAATTATGCAGTAAAACCCTTTCTCATTAGTAGAAAAGGACTGTGATCACTTAAGAAGCTGAAAAGAATTGGACTAATGAAATCAGATGTGAAATAATAGTGGCTATTTTTTTCCTTTTTGATTTTGCAAGGAAGAAGTCTTGTGGAGGGTTCCCCCCTCCCTTTAAGAATATTAAAAATTTTCAAAGTAACTATGAAAAAAAATTGTAGAGAGGAGATTGTTGCTGGCTGAAACATGTTGAAACTGAGCTACTGTGTATGTTGGTAGGATATAAAAGAAGATTCTGTTTTTTCATCAATATAGTCCTTTTGTTTATATGCAGTTCTCTGGTAGTTTTTGTTTTAGCAGGGGAATGAGTTAATTATGTTTCAGAAATCAAGATCAGTTTTATAACATTCATGCACTTTCACATTTAATAAAACTTCTATGTTGATGCACCAGCAGTAACTACTGGAGCTGTGAAATACATAGGATTTAATAAAAAGCCTATCAATTTTAATTCAAAATGACAGAGTAGATCCTGGTTTATTATGGTGTAAACCCATGATCTCCTTGGTGATATGATATTCCCACCCTGAAGAATGCCCTAATTTAATCATAATTCACTTATATTTCTAGTAATTGAATAATATCTTTTCAGTTACACTTTAGGCATCAGATTTTAGTTTCTTTATGTCTCTTTCTGAGCATTTACAAAAAGTTATAGTGCAATAGGATGAGGTCTGGTAGCTCAGTAAAGCTAGAATCTTGTAACAAAAGGCAAAAGTACTAAGAGGAATACAGTGTTTTAAAATAGTATACAGTGTATACCACAGATCAAATTGCTTTTCTTAGGCAGAGAAAAACACTTTTCTGTTCTGCTTGAAGAGCCTGAGAGATTTTAATTTGAAAACCTGAAATTCCACCCCAAAGATGATGCATTTTTAAGCATTGAAAAGGGATTGCAATAACAGGCCAAAGAACTTGTGACACTTGGTACAAAAGTTTTAAATACTTTTGTAGGCTTTTATTGTGTCCTCCGAGCTCTGTACCATTCAGCTCAGAAGAATCTAGCACCTCTATTCATAGGAAGAAGAATAAAAAATAATACAATGTCATGGAACACATACCAATAAAGTGTTTATACTGAATGTTTCTGCATTCCAAGCACAGAAGATCTTAAGTGTATAGACCAATGACTCTGTAGAGCAAAGTAATGTGTCTGTACCCTTTTAATCCAAGTGTGCAAATTTATTGCAAAAATCAATGTATTTACATGCAAGGATAAAATAAAATTCTATGGAATTAACTTGAGAGGACAACCCCTCCCAAATTTTAGAATTTTAGGCCTCTCTTTGTGTAAGTCACATACTGTATTTTGAGACTTACTGTAGATGGGTGTTTCAGCATCTGTGTAGCTGCAGAAACTTTCCTCTTAAAAGAGGAAAGATAGTTTTATAAATCCTTCTTAGAGAAGGCTTTTTTCTATGGCCTGATGAAAGATTTTTGTTTTCATTAAGTGTACACACTATGGTAGAAAAAACAGACCTTGAAGAGAGGAGAATCTTCTGAATACCTATGAAGTCAGCTAGTGCAATTGTCCTCTCAGTCTATTATTATACACACTAAAGGTCATTAAATATAAATATATGACAATTACTCTGCATAAGCATATTTTGAGTAAGGTCAGCTAGAGTGGCCTTTGTGATCACAATTTACCTGCTCCTTTGTTAATAATATTTCAATTCAAAGTCTACTTGATAGACTATAATTGTATTAATTATATGCTTAGTGATGCTATGGCAGCTTACTGCCAGCAAAGCAGAAGACCTTGGGAACAGCAAGGTACATGCTAAGGGCAGCTCTATTTGAAAGCAAAACTTAAAACAATAATCTGTTTTCCAGAAGCTTTACATCTGCTGTTGACATTGAAGGAAATGGGAATCCAATTTGACTTTCTGCTCCACTACTGAGCTAGTATTTGCAGAAAGAACAATATATGCATGTGTATATGTGTCTCTGTCTTCTCTACTGGGGAGATCAGAAATAGAAAACAAACCAGGGTGATTTTATTTTTAAAGGTTTAACAGCACTTTAAACTATATTAAATTCTATTTACTAATTCATAGCTCTCTGTTTAAGCTAAAATTTGCTGTCTTCCATTAATCTTTAGATAATGCAGTTCTGAAATTAATACTCTGGTCTGTATTGGACCATTGCTTCCAGGCATGTCATGAGATTCCCCCTCCCATGATAAAATCACTTAACTGTTGAAACTTCTGGGTTGAGAATAATTGATGCATTGTCTACTTCGATTGTTAGATCTTGCAGTCTTTCTAAATAATGCAATATTACTGAAATTTAATCAGTATTTGATACTGAAACCAAGCTATTATTGTGGCTTCCAACTGATATTTGAATATTTTGAGTTTAAATAATCATCTGTGAATCAGTGTGGAGAAAATATTCCATTTCTGTCTAATCCATTCATCGCTGTTTGCCAACCTTTATGTCTGTCCAAGTCTACATTTTATCTTTCTTCTCTTCTTCACTGTACAGGGAAGTAATTTTGTGACTTTGTGTTTGCTGTCATGACAAGATTTCTAGGTCAATACTGTCACTGAGCAGTGTTAAATGCTTTAGCTCTTCACTGTGCTTTGCCGCCTCTGATGAATGCAGGTGGAAAAGACAGAAAATACTGTCTTGCATGACATAATTTATAGTGAATTTATGAGCAACCTACCATTGCAGTACTGTCTGCATTGCTATAGATAGGGTAACTGGAGTCCTTTTACATTTTTTCTCTGATTGATTTATTGATATTTGTATTTGCAGGCTTTTGCCAGAAGTCAGTACCACCACCAAATCTTCTCTCAATCTAGTCCATTCGTCTAGATGTTCATGCTTGCCTGGCTTGCACTTCTTTCTTGTTGTCTAATTTATAGCTTAATCTAAAAACAAAACAAAACAATACCCAATAAACAAAACAAAGCAAATCACTCTCTCTGTGAACAAAACAAACCCCAAAAACTACAACAAAAAACAAAGTTTGGGAAGCTGTTGCTCTCTATACTGTAAAAAAAAAATGTGTATTATTTGTGTTAGTTGGAGGATTTGCCATTGTTGCAACATCTTTCTACATTTTTTTCCTTCCCTCTTTCTCTACAAGATTTTGTTTCTTATAGCCAGGAATTAAGTATATGATCAATCTTAAAAAGTATTTTCTGGTCAGAGAGTATGCTGAAAAAAAGTCTCCTACCAGTATAAATAGATGGGTTAAAAATAATTTCAGATGGTAACATTTTAGGATTTTCTTGGAGTTTCTTTTTAGTGCTGACAGAAAAGCCAAGAACTATCTCTAGTTTTACTCTGGAGCGCACTTTTCTTTCTCCCCACCCTGACTTTGAAGGAGATTGCTTTGCAATTACTTTTACCTGGGAAGTTCAACTTTAAAGCAAGACATATTAGAAAGTATTAAAACAATGATAGTTAATAGTATTGCTGAAGTTAGTGAAAAATCCTCATCTCACCAGTTATTATTTCAAGAGCAACCTGGCATTAGTTGTACTGAATTGGTACTAGTAATTGAACTGAAGTAAATAAGTAATAGTGATATTTAATCCAACATTACATGTGATCTGATTGTATTGATAGCCACCACCATCCTAAACTGTTGCAGAAACCTGTTAGTGATTATTCATACACTAAAAAGATCCCTTTTCTCTGGTTAGCTCATTTGCCACTAATAATTGTGCCATCTTTGCCATACAGCAATATCATCAGTGGAACTAAAGACAGCATATCCAGTATGCAGGGAACATGCTACTGAATTCAGAGATCATTCTGCTATAACCTGTCTTTATTTGACTCTTTTCTATTCCATTACCAGGATATATTAGAACAAAGCAAATCTTTCCAAGTATACATTCAATTACTAGGCTCACAATGTACAACAATTCAAAGGTGCATTCTGTGCTTACTAGATTTATAAGGGTAATAAGGTGATGCATACTGATGAACCTCGGTTGGAGACAGAAATCTTTGTTGTGTGTTGTTTGTGTAAAGACAGCCAATAGCTGGGATAGATATAGAAGGGAGAGCAGACTTTTTAATTGTGGTAAATGTTTAAATGTTGCAGTGAAGATTTTGCTGTGTAGGTTTGTTTGGGTTTTTTTCTTCTTTCCTCTCTGGCATCCTGTGGTGCATCTTTTTAAGCACTTTATAGCTCAAATCAGTCATGTTGCAGCAAACTGGATTTTATTTGAAAAGTTAATTGGATTGTCTTATGTGAAAAAGTATTAGAAAAAGTCCTTTATCTGGTCAATGTTCAAAATTTTAGGACTGTTGAAATCTAATTTTTTTTTTATTTTTTTTTTTTGCAAACTGCTCAACAGGCAAAATTTGCAGATTATAACCTGTTTTTCCAGTTCTGTTTAAATACATGGAATTCTTTGAGCGAGTGGTTACAGTCATTTCTGTACATTTTACATTAATAATATTTCTAGATCTGAGTGTACAGATGGATTACATTTTTTGCTAAGTCTTCGTTTAAGATCAGTAAGTAGCTGATCTGAGAGATGGGAAATTTTATTAACCAATGTAAGCTAGTGATGAAACAGATTAAAATGCAATTAATTGATTAATTACAAAATAGCTGCTTGTGAGTAAATAGCTGCATATGATGGCATAAGATTTTCTCTTGCATTACAATACAAGAATATAGCCATTATAAATTTAAAGTTCTTGCTTTTGTAATAAAATAATTATCTCAGTAACGCTCTAAAAGTACCAAAGAAAATCTGCTGTATGTGAAAAGGACAATGCACATTTTAATAGTGATATTAATACTAAAGGGAACATTCAGTGATTGTTCCCTTGGTGGGTAATTGACAGTAATGCAGATTTTTATTTCTGTCTTGCCATTCATTTTTTCAGTTTCAAATCTGAGCTTGCTGACCTTTTTTCTGTATCTTTCTCTATAAGCTATAGAGAAACCAAAAATTTTATGAATAGAATGCCACAGCTGTATGTGCATTTGCCGATGTTTTCTTCATCTGAGTATGTTTGCATGTGTAGCATGGTCCCTGCACATTCCGCTTCTGCAGCCCCATGTGGTTTATGCTCCTTTTTCTCACAGTTTCTGTGACATTGCTGTGGCAATGACTGGCTACTCATTGACTTTGGCCATAACTGTGATGATAGTGGATTTGTGCAATGAACTAACAACTTCTTCAGAATTGCGGTAAGAATTCCTTCCTAGATAATTTTACTTAGTGTTTTGCACGAAAATGTATGGTTCTGTAGAACACAGCAAAATAGGCTCAGGACTTGCCTGTGAAAGCTGAGTGAATCCATGTATTGGTCCAGAGAACAGAGATTTGTTCTTAAGTATTTCCATGTTGTGGAATTAAGGCACAAGCAGGACCAAATGTCAAAAGCAAGACTATTAAAGGATGAAGGGAACAGAACAGACAGAAGGGAAGAGAGAGAGAAAGAAGAGCAGGAAAGGGATTATATAACTATACCCCATGCCCATCCCCCTGCCCTAGATGCTTTCTTTGGCTGGATGAGGTCTGAGGAAGGATGATGCTGCTTTGGCTTGGAGGAGGTGTTCCCAGGTTCAGCCTTGTCAATTTGTGCGGTCTTCATCTGGAAGAGGGGAGGGAGTCTCCAAAGTCCAAGTCCTTTTCAGTTTGCATTGCCCAAGGATGTATCCAGTGAGTGATGTCTTCAGTGGAGTTCTCTCAAGTAGGCATAGCTCAGGTCTTTTTATACATTTTTTCTAGTCACAGTCTTAGGTATGTGTCCAAGTGTAGCCCCCCAGGGAATCTTCCTATGTACTCTCATGTGTTAGCAGCACTTGGGAGGGCCTCCACCCCATCCTGTGCCTTTTACCTACCCATATGCCAAATACGCATCTGAGGCTAGTCAGGCCCAGTGTTGAATCTGTTGCATAGTACAGAAGTCTTTCAGAGATGATCTTGTGTTTGCTGCACATTCCGGGAGTCCATGTGCCTGCAAGGGTCTGGTACGGGCAGTGGGCTTTTGCCCCTCTGCCCTCTCACTTCAACACACATCCCTAAGCATTCAGGCAAACCACCAAGAATGTGCTTACACCACACCTTCTAAGCAGCTGTTGTCTTAGGGGATCGAAAGTGATTTTATCTTTGTTGATTTACATATAGAAGAGAGACAAGATTTAGTCTAACTAAACTTGATCCTCCTAGAGATGCATATCTTTACTACTTCTATCGTGGCTGATATATTTAGTCACTTGTACACATGTACACTACTCTAGGTCTGATGAGGAAGGTGTCTTTTGTTGATGACACTGCTTTCATCTATAGGCTTCATAGTTTCACCAGCTGCTGTAATTCACAGGTGTTTGCCAGATGAGACATAAGTAGTAGATTCTAGTAAATGCAGGTTGCCACAGTTGTTCATTGAAGTGTCATATGCAGGAGCAGTTCAGGATGTCCTAAAAATTAAGTTATGTACCACATAAGGTGGTGGGGTTTTTTTCATGTTGATTTTGAGAGCTGAAGAGAAAGCACATGAGCTGTCTTCTATGTCAGTTGAGCTGCTAACATTCTTGATTACTTTATGAAGCAAACTCTGGGAAATGTGTTATATGTAGCACCAAAATAAACAAGGTGACAGAAGTGAAATGGAAAACAAAGGAAATGTGTGTATTCCAGCTGCGAAAACAAACAAAAAACCCACACCAAAACCAAACATGAACATGGATATTTATCTCATAGTAGCCCTTCTCATGAGAATTTGTAGTAAGTTAAGCCTCGATTGTGTGCCCTGAGTCAAGATTCCCTTAAAACTGCTTCAAGTCCAACAGTGCTTTTTATGCCAATACAAAAATATAGAACTTTAAATATACAATGCTAATCTTCCCCAGATCAGAAAGAATCTTTGCATTGTGTTTTTGCAGATATTTTAGTACTGAGTGAAGTAAATTGTATCCTTCAGGGCACAATCATTATCTTTGGTAGAAGCCTGTGACGGTTTGAAACAATTGGAGGATTTTAATAAGAAATCAGACTATAGGCTGAGAAAGGAAAACATTGATGACTCTACTTCATTCATAGGTTTACTGAAAAAGAAAAAAAAAAAACAAAAAACCTTGTGACCCAAACATAGATAAGTCAGAGCTGCTTGAGCTACTTTGGCTGCCTCATGTCTCTCTCTACCTTCCTAGCTGGATCTGAACAATTCCACTAACTTATTTCCTGCTGCTAATCCCCCTGGCCTATTTACCTTTGTTTATCTGGTCCATAAGACAGATGGTGAGATAAGACTGGGAAGGGGGGGAAGGTTGTAGAGAGGTTAGAAACCACTCTTATGGATTTTTTTATCTCTGGGATGGGTATGGTGTTTCTGTATTACCTTTTTACTGTATATTTATGTAAATATATGTTATATATTGTAAATATCTGCTTCTATATTGTGCAAAGGTGTAAATATAAAGCTTCATTTATTAAATTCCAGCCATCTGAGCCTAGCCTGGGTTGTTTCAAAATAGGAAGGGGGGCAGGTAACTGCCGAACCAAAACAAAGCCTCATTTCTGCATAGAACATTCTGTAACTTTATCAGCCAGACTCTTCACAGTTGTAGCTATTTTGGTGGTCTAGCACAAAACTAGTCAGGTCAGGTAAATTGTGGTGAGCTTCAGGCTCTTGTGGGTACACAGAATAAATAGGATTAGATGGGTGTATCCACACAAGGGTGATGCTGCAGCAAAGCATTGCATTAAAATACTTAAATGAAGAAATCATCCTCCTTGTTCATGCTTGACTGACATTGGCATGGCCATTGCTCCTTCAGCACCTCAGATGTTTTCCAATGACCAGGCTTCTCATGTGCTCTCAAGACAGCCTTGCTCTGTCTTCACATACATTCTTCTGTCACTTCAGATATCTGCTGAAGATGTCTTCTATATCTTGTTTGCCTTTCATTTCTGTCTCCTGAAATTCTGATACGTGACTAGAACACTTGGAAACAACATCTTGGAAAGCTACCAAATACAATTAAGTCAAAGGAGAAAGCATAGTTATTTTAAATGAGTCTGTGGAATTTGTGTGCAAATCAAGTACACAAAAAAACCCCAAAACTGGGGGTATAGAGGGCAGTAAGAATGTGATAAGAGCTACTGGTATATCTGAATTGTGTTCCAGAATTTTACATCTGGAATATAAATTTTATATTTTGACTTCTAAACACATCTACAGTACAGCTCTGGTGATTTATCACATACAGTATCTCCTTGACAACATATTTCATGCAGTGATGTTGCTTAATCATAATAAAAATTATTTTGCTTGTCCTCTATATGAAAACATTATCATTTTTGTGAAATTCAGAGTCTGTCTCACAGGAAGTGGTCTGAGTTGTTCAAAAGGATTCCACAAGGAAACATCCCTGGGGTAGTACAGCAATCAACAGAAAAACAGCTTTAAAGAAATTTCTCCATAAATCTGCTCATGGTTTCTTAGGCAACCTTTTCCAAACATGGCAAACCTTGGCTCTGGTTCAAGCTGTGGAAATTAATTTTCCAGTATGTTCCATAAAATCTGCCCAAACATAGTAAAACCTTCAGATTCCATTTTTCCTTTCTTTTGTTTTGGATTTTATAATGGAAAATATCTGCTGGCTCTTAGGTAGCTGCTGGCCATAGATTTTGCACCCTTGATAAGATTAAGATGTCTCGATATAGGTTTTCTATTCTTAATAGTGATCCCAGATTTGATTAGGACTCACGTGTAGTGATAGGCACTGGAATATAGATGAGGCAATCTCATGAGTTTTCTCTTATGGATAAGGTTCCTTCATTAGCCTCAGGTTTTACATGATAGAGAAACCTGTCCCAAGAGGAGAGAAATTCCTTATTTCTATAACCAACTGACTCAACCCTGCTAATGCATGCTGAAATTTAGGAAATAAGATATTTGTACTTGTTGCATGACTGAGGCTTCTTTATGCCTGTTTCCCAGGAAGTACAAGCATAATGCTTTACTTTTCTGGAGTTGTTTTTCAGTTATGTATTTTTTTTTATTTAATGTTTTTGCAATAAGGCTATGAAAAATTGCAACATTTCTTTCTTGCAATATATATAGATATAAATTTTTGCTTATGAACACTAAAGTCTGAGACAGTGAGACTGGGAAATGGAACAGCATTTTGGTGGCAAAAGTTTTGGAAGGATCTTTACTCCTTTCGTGTGTGTGTGTGTGTGCACACAGTGTACTCAAGTCTCTGCTGTTAAAGCTCAATGCTATGTTAAGAACTTTTGTTATCCATACCACGAAATCACGGTGCCCTAAAATTCAAACGAAACAGAAATGCATTTGTACAGCATCTTGAGTTGGTGTGAAAAGATACATTTGAAGATAGTGAAAAAATTAAGCTCATTAGTGGAATAAATACATATCCTGATCTTTGAAAAATATCTTTCATAGAATCATAGAATCTGTCAGGTCGGAAGAGACCTCCAAGATCATATAGTCCAACCTATCACCCAGCCCTGTCCAATCAAATAGACCATATCACCAAGTGCCCCATCCAGTCTTTTCTTGAACACCTCTAGAGATGACAACTCCACCACCTCCCTGGGCAGCCCATTCCAATGGCAAATCACTCTCTCTGTGAAGAACTTTTTCCTAATATCCAGCCTATATCTCCTCTGGCACAACTTGAGACTGTGTCCCCTTGTTCTGTTGCTAGCTGCTTGGGAGAAGAGACCAACCCACACCTGGCTACAACCTCCCTTTAGATAGTTGTAGACAGCAATGAGTTCACCCCTGAGCCTCCTCTTTTCCAGGCTAAACAATCCCATCTCTCTCAACCTCTCCTTATGGGGCTTGTGTTCCAGGCCCTTCACTAGTTTCATCATAGAATCATGGAATCAGTCAGGGTTGGAAGGGACCACAAGGATCATCTAGTTCCAACCCCCTTGCCATGGGCAGGGACACCCCACCCTAGATCAGGCTGGCCAGAGCCCACCCTTCTCTGGACATGTTCCAGTACCTTAACATCTCTCTTGAATTGAGGTGCTGAGAACTGGACATAGTACTCAAGGTGTGGCTGACCAGCGCCAAATATAGGGGAAGAATAACCTCCTATGTCCTGCTGGCCACACTATTCCTGATACAGGCCAGAATGCTTTTGGTTCTCCTGGCCACCTGGGCACACTGCTGGCTCATGTTCAGCCTACTATCTACCAGCACCCCCAGGTTCCTCTCTGCCTGGCTGCTCTCTGGCCACTCTGTCCCCAGGCTGTAGTGCTGCCATTTCACTTTTACTTGTTTTGTTTTACACATTCTAAAGAACCTTGATAAATCAACAAAAGTAGTTTCAACAACTAAAACTAAAATCTGATAAGCCCACAAAGCTAGCTGTTCAAAAATAATTCTAGATTTAGTTTCCATTTGGGGGTTTGCAATATGAATACTTCACACTTTGAAGATTTTTGTCCATTGCATTAAATTTTTTAGCTGATGAAAGAGAATATTCTCACATGAATAAATTATTCTTGTTATTTTAAAGAAAAACAAACAACACCAAGACAAACTTAAGATTTGGTAACAAAATCAATAACAGAGCACTGGAACAGGCTGCCCAGAAAGGTTATGGAATCTACTTCTGCAGAGAATTTCAAAACTTGCCTGGGTGCATCCCTGTGTGGACCACTGTCTGGGATCCTGTTTAGGCAGGGGGCTGGACTCTGTGATCTCTGGACGTCCCTTCCAACCTCTAATATTCTGTGATTCTGTGAATTACTGTTTATGATTCTGAATACTCAGTTGAGTGTTTCATCTTCTGTTGCCATTCGTAAAGGTAAAAAAAGGCATTAAAAGAATATTTATTTTGATCTTTTTTCCCATAATTACCTTCAAGAAATATTTGAAGATTTTTATTTCCTTGTCATCTTTCTTTGTACTAAAAAAAAAAAAGTAAATGCTGTGCCAATATATTATTGTTACAGTTGTTCAGTTACATTCAGTAAAGGCAGTTAATGGCTTAGCCTGTAAGGCAGGATGTGATACTTTAAATACTGTATAAAAATATCATTTAATAATACTATTTTTTTTTAATTTTCATGGAGCGACTCTGCACCCAGTATCCTTCCATAAATCATTTACATAAATGCAGCACTACAAATGGCTTAAGACATTTCTTGTTCTGTGTTACTGGTATGAAATGTTATATGACATGAAGAACAAAATTTCATCTTTCAGTAGTGCTCATGGAGGTTAGGAAAATATATTGCAGTGCATCTCATCTGGTGGTTTAGAACTTGCTGTAATCTTTATAGCAGAGATACTTTAGGAATCTATGCCCCAGTTTCCTGGGACAGATGGCAAAGACAGAGGAAATAAATTTGCATCTCTGTATAACAACAGTAAGGAATTTATGAAAATTATTAACGTGGTCAGTGTGCATAGTGACTCACAGAAATGTTTACATGGATATTGTGTTGGTTTGAGCTAATTGGAGAATTTGAGTGAGAAGTTGGACTATTGGATGAGAGAGAGTTAAACATACAGTGTCACTTCACCGAGTTTCACTGAGACAGAGAAAAAAAAATTGTTTTGGGAAATGTTCTGTAAACATCCAGATAGCCAGTGTGCTTGCAGAGAGTCAGTCTGGCTTGGATCTTGCTGGCTTCGGCAGCTCTTTTCCTTTGTCTTTCTGCCTTTGAATTAATTCAGAGTTAAATCACTAAAACGACTAATTTCTTCTCCTATCATTAATCTCCCTGATCTTCAGCTTATCTGCAGCATCATCAAGTGGTGAGATAAAGCTGGGGGAAGGGGGGAAAGGTGGTAGGGGGTTTTGGTTGTCCTCCCTTGGGGATTTTGGTCTCCGGGAGGGGTGTGGTGTGTATTACCCTTTTTACTGTATATTTCTGTAAATATCTGTTATATCTTGTAAATATTTGCCTGTATATTTGCATTGCTGTAAATATAAAGCTTCATGTATTAACTTCCAGTGTGGTTTTCTGAGTTTTAGCCGGGCTTTTAAAAGGTGGGGGGGCAGGTCACTGCAAACCCCCTACAGATATGGATGAAAATCACAATGTCATTCATATCAGAAATTTCTGCTGACTGACATCTTTTCAAGACAGAGTGTCTTTCTGTTGTATGAGGTGGGTAACTGCAGAATAGTAGTGCTTCTTGGTCTACTTTTTGCTATATTAAATCTCAAATAATAATGCAAAATGATTAATTTATGGAAATAATTTTGCTTCCAAAGTTTCTTATTCTTCCTTCCTGTTCCTCCTCCTCTGTCCTTTCCCATCTTCTTCCCCCAAATGCTTGATATCAGCATTTTTGAAGCCCAGTTAATTAGTGTTTGATAAATGTAACCAGAGTACATGTTGCACAATTTTATAGGAAGAATTTCCTTGAGACACTTTTTTTGTCTGCTATTGCCAATATACAAAATGGTCCCAAATGTCACATTCATTTTGCTCTGTCTCCAAATTATTCCATGCAACATACACAGAAACCATTTCTTTCATTATTTTCTAGGTGGATAGTCAGGGCTTTTAAGCTTAGTTATCATATCAAAACCAGAGAAGGCAGTAGAGCATGTGAAAATCATTTCAAGGTAAGATGTCATTCTGTTCAGTGGTTTGCCTAAATTATGGATGATATTTCCCCCTTAAAAAAAAAGGGGAAGGTATATCTAAAAAATTTTAGGCTGTTTTCCCCCCTCTTTTTACCTCCAACAGTTATGATTTTATATTGATAATTTTCTGCCTGAGGTAAACAGATTCTTTGCTGAAATGCATGAAAATGTGTTATGGTCTTGGTGAGCCCTGTGATTTTTGCAGGATAAAAACTCATTTATTATTCTCCTAGTATTCAAGGACAGAGAGAATTCATGCAGCAAAGGGCACTTCACATAGATTTTGACTATACACTATGCTTTTATGTCCCCTGAGATAGAGGCAAGAGTCTCATAGCAGGAAAAAGACCCAAACCAAAAAAGGGACACAAAGGGTGCCAGACAAATGGACACTGCTACACAGATGCTTTCCTGAAGTAACGGCAGTGATAATATAATAACACATATAATAACATCAAGAAACAGGAAGTGGGTTTGGAATTTTACTACTTGTGTTTGAAAGAGAGTTAATGTTCTGTTGCCACACTGAAAGAAAAGCAACTGGGCTAACTAAAGGGAGCCTTAATTTTTAGCATGTTGATGTATTTTCTCAAGCTTGATCCAAAGAAGGTTGTGTTACACACATGGTTGAATTTTGCACTTTTGATGAATAAAAATGAGATAACTTCTTAGATGCAGCCATTTAAAGAGCACCTCCAGGTGGGATGACTAAGGGTATGAGAATATGACTATTTTGTCCTTTCCCTTCATGCTATGTATCCATTAGAAACAATAGAGCAGAGGCACTGAAAAAGATTCCTTCAACAGAAGTTTGTATCAAAAAAAAACTTATTCTTCATTTTGAATAATGTCTGCATGCCTGGCTGAAGTTTGTATGACAGAAAAACAATACCTCATTGTAACTGATGATTGCATTCCTAGCAGAGCTGCAGCTCCCCATCAGTGCATGGATGCTTAAGAGGACAAAAGAACAGGAACAAACTAACTCTTCTGTCCACCTTTTTAACAGTCCACAGCACGTTTCACCATGCAAAACAAGGATGTGGATGCATAAAGATCTCTTACTGCAATGCCTGAAAACATGGAAATTGCATCCCCTTGTCTTCTCATGTGTCATAACATGAGCAGGTAATATGAACAGTAATGGGGAGTGTTGTGCATAGGAGACAAATGCTGCTTATCCGTGCTGCTTCCACAGCACTTGTGTGAACTTGAACGTAAGAATCTGCTGTGTGAAATTTCGTAGTCATAAAGTGGCAGAGGTGGGAAGGGAAGTAGCTTTTGAGTAGGTTTCTTGTGTCCTATGGTAAATCTAGTACAAGTCATCTGAAAGGAACTGTAAGCAGTACAACAAGCCTGTGGTCTACTCCTACCCTCCAATTAATCAACGTACACTTAAGATACATTTAATTTATCAGAGGTTCCCACAACAGTGCGATATCAAAGATACAGTAGAGAGCTGTAAGAGGGGAGAGTTGGTATGTGTTGATCAGAAGTTACAACAGGCTGGTAATTACTAGGTGTCCCAGGTTGGGAATTATGGGGTTAAAACTCCTCTAGAGACTACAGGAGAATGTTACTCAATCCCATAGTTCTGCTATCTCTTCATAAACTCAGAGCAAGGCCAGCTCACTCTCCTTTCCTCCCACCTCCAGCCGTGTCTGGGTAGGAGCTGTTATCGGGTAAATATGTAAGCGGGTAGACCTGTTTTGGGGCCTAGGAATGGCAAAGGCATGGCGAGGGGAGGACTGGAGCATTGGGGTTTATAGATTTAGTTATGGGATGGGAACAAAATTCAAGAGGGTTGCTATAACTTCTACATCTGCTCTGTAACTTTTTCATGCATCTCTCTATCCAAAATATAATTCTGTTATTTTCTCCAATTAATTTGAGAGTTTTTATTCTGTTGGCAGTAAAACCATGACACTAGGTTACTGAGAGATAAGATCCATTGAAAACAAGGCTTGCAAGTAATGCTCATGAGTAGGAGGGAAAGATGGTATGTCACAGATTCCAGAATAAAGGAGGAACTCCGTTCTCCTGTGTTCGGCCTTCTGGGATGTCCTGGCCATATGTCACAGAACTCTGAACCCATGTATGCCGAGAGCCTAGGTGGCTGGGTTAGAGCAGCACCAGTTAGGACCACCATGACGGTGCCGTTCTTGCTGGGGACCTACCTTAAGAAGATAAGTACCTGCTAGCCCTGTGATCTACACATCTCAGGAGTTTGGCTGGTCAGTTGGATAGGATGAGTATCACCTGCTCTTTGATCAGCAGAGTTACTCAGCATTCTTTGTCATATATCTTTCTCTCTATGATTTAGTATCTGAGGTATGAGCATTGTAGTTTCCAGTATACATTTCTTTTTATGATTCTAGTGTTTGAGCTGTAATAAAGTGTTGAAACTGTACCTAGAGTGGGGTACCCGTGTGTGAGTACATTCCCTGGTTCCCAAAGAACTCACTGAAACAAAGGCAGAGAGCATCTCATGAGGTAGAAATCTTAATTTATATTTTCTCTGTGTGTGCATGAATGATCAATATTCACCCAACTGGGAAAAAGGAGGAGAAGGGAAGGGGAATAGGTAGAGTACACACATGCAATCTGTATGATGATGGGAGAGCATAACAAATAAACACCATGCCTGCAGACACATCATTTCTTCTTCAGGCCCATGATGGGCTGAGAGGCAGAATAACATTGCATAGTAATGCAAACTACTACTTGGGAATGATTTCTTAGTAACTCTGTTTTAGAAAAACTACAAGCAAAGATAAGTTGAGTTGCTTTACAAGAAAATTGCATGAAATTCTAGTTAAACCAGGACAGAATTATTGATGAAAGTCTACTAAATGCTGAGGACTGTAAATCTGTGTCAAAACCAAAATTGTTTTCATTACAGAGAGAGATGCATGGCACAATTGATAATCATGTGGAAAGGCAAGAAAATTGGAAAACCAGGACACTCTGCTCAAGGTGTGAAAATGACACAAGTATAAATACCATCCACTGCATTTACTGTGAATGTAACTGCTTTCTTGCCACTTTGTTAATTGCTTTAGAGGAGCCTTGATGTTGCAGCTGTGGCAAAAAATAAATATATGACTGTTAGTACCTTAGAATGAAAACTAATTTTTTTCAAAAAGAAAGAAAATTAATCTGGCTGTGTTTGCTCTTTGGTTTATATGGTAAATTTTATCCTCTATCATTAAGTTACTGTTTTCAGTCTATATATTTATCAAGCTTTATCTATGTATTCATCATGTACAGGATAAGCTAAAATAGCCTTATGTTTTACTTACTTGTATTTTTCATCCTTTCGTTGCATCCTGGATGAGATGGATTAATAGTAGGTAGCACCAGCTGATAGAGTTCAGTCTTACCTTTTAGATAGATTTTTGAGGCATGCTTTTCTCATTGAAACCTCAAAGTGTAACATTCACTGCAGAGGGAGAAAATTGTCTGGGTTTTCAGTGTTTATCCTCTGTACTAGTTTACATCTAAAACTTTATAGCCTTATCCAATAAAATGTAACTTCTGCTAATATCAATGACTGTTTACATAACTGTATTGCAGTCATGTTGTGGGTACATCTATGCCACAGTTACATACATTGTTGTCACTTAGTACTGAGGATTTTGTCTTTATTATTCAGTAGGTTTCTTCATCATTAGTGGTATCGTATAGTGGCATCCATTGCAACTTCCCTATAATATTCCATCTTTTTTGGTCTGTTTCTTTTTTCATTCCTTGAAATATTCCTCTTCTTTCTATATTTTCTACATCTCACCATTTTACCTATCCTTCTCTAACCAGTTAAAATTTCATTAACAAATGCTTGTATTGTTAGTGCTTTTAAAAAAATATCTACTCTTTTGCAACTACTTACTAATATTTATTAGAACAAAGAGAAGACTAACAGTAATCAGAGACTGTTTTTATGTACCAATATAATTATTTTGCTCTGTATTTTACTAATTTTGCATTTTACATCTTCATGGCAAAAGAGTTAGGAACCAATTTCAGACAAAGAAAAATTACTTACTCTCACACTTCTGAATCTATGATGCCTTTTTGGTATCTGCTTGGCAATTAACAGCTATGAAAGTCAGTTCATTATAGGCAGGGGGCGATGCACTGGATTAGCCTACTGAAAAATTCTGATCTTGTCAGGTAGGTGTAATGGAGGGGTAATTTATTAATGTGAGATGGTATTTTTCAAAATGGTATTTTTCAAAATTAATATTGTTTATTAACATCCCTGACCACTAATTTTAATAATAATCAGGTTCTTCTGCAATGGTCATGGAAAATGTTACATAAAGGATGAACTAGATCTAGAAATAACTAGCAAAAATATATGAACATTTATTGAACTGAAAGAAAAGGTTCTTGCAGTCAATGTACTAGATGGGTTCAAGGAATCTCCTTTCTGCTTATGGCAGAAGGCAATTAGTGAACTACAAGAGGCTTTAAGTAGTTACACACTAAATATTATCTCTTGACTCATGGAGCTAGCTACAGCTTCAGATAGTACCCAAACACTTTCAGGGAATTCTGTCTTGTTGGCTGCTAAGACTTTTGATTCTTCCCAGGCTTCACAGGCTGCTGGGAAAAGAGGGCAGATGATCTCTGACCTTGTCCTGATTTCTCTGGATGATCTGTGTACCTCCAAGACTTCCCATCTTGGCAGGAGACTTTCAGGTGCAGGCAGGATGTCTTGTGATGCGCAGTCTCAGCACGGATGTCACGAAGGGTATGCAGGCCGATCATGTGAAAGCTTTTATGTCTGTTCCTGGTAAACTCCAAGCAGGCAGTTTACCAGGCAAACTAACTACCTTATAGCTTAGCAAAACATAATGCTGTAGAAAACAATAACACAGCATCACTGCCAGAAGAAGAGACCAATAATGGCAGGCAGCAGCAGGCAAGCACTGATCCAATGGCACATTGTGTTACCTGCTCATCTCTTTTTTATCCATGCAGCCTGAGTCTAATGGGCCTTTGGACACAGAATAATCAGAGTGGCAGTTATCTAAGCTTGACCACATTAAGTGAAGCCAGGGGTTTGCTTTACCCAAAATTGGGAAAGACATAGGCCTTGCACGGGGGAGGCACAAGATAAATGTTTACCACAGGATGTAAACAAGAGCAAAACAAGTCTGCGTGAGCCATGGTCTCTCAGACTCAGTGGCTACAGTTTCTTTGTCCCCTTTCCCATGGTTGCTTCTCCCCACAATGGAAGGAGGGAGACCAGAAAACGTCTGGGCAGGCCAAGACACGTTCAGGCCTATTTTGGCCTATCAGGCCTACCATGACAGAAGGGCCAGGAGCTGAGTAAGTCAGCTAACTTTTTAGCAAGAGAAGCTGTTTCTTGGGCCACTGGAAGTACTGCAGGTCCTCACTTTCCAAAAGCAGATTGTCTGGCATTTACATTTTTTGTTGCAATTTTCTTTTAAATTTATTCAGTTGTGAAAAGTACAGAGAGGCAGAATTAACAAACAAGGAAGAACAGACTTGCAAATGCAGTCTGGGGATAGTTATATGGGCCCATATCCATCTATAAATCAGACTTCATTCTTCACTTATTCTGTCATATACTGCCAAGTGTTCATTTTATTACAGCAAATTATTTTGTAGCTGTTCCCCCCCACCCCTACTGACTAAGCTCAGCGTCGTAACTATGACATAGTTATTAAACCTTCAGTAAAATGCCTTTTAATTACCATATAATAATTCTTATACTAAGTTTAGACTAAAATTTGCATGTAGGATGTTTAAAAGCCAGTTTAATAAAGGAAAAAAATATTAAATATTTTTTTTAAAAAAAAAGAAAAGCAGAAGAAAGGTAAATTTCTAGTTTCCCTTGCAAGTCCAGCAGTCAGTTTTTCCAAGTCACTGGGGACCTAACACAGGAGAGCTTTTTGGTTTAGATTCAAAGCACATAAACCTCCATTAGTTTATGTCCTGTTATCTCTCTTGTACCTCTGTGGCACATAAGTATTTGCAGTAAGAGTAAATGCTTACTGAGTACTTTCCCACGGCCTCAATATTTTGAAATTGGATGAGATTGGCCACATTGTCTGCTCATCTCTTAGTCCCATACACTTTCTGTCAGCTTGCCTGTTCATACTGAATTATATTTGATTTCACATGAAAATTGAGTTATCCTGGTGAGAATCAATCATCTATAAGTGATGGCTACATTTGATTATGCTGTTTCTAACAATTTTTTTTTTCTTTAGAGATGTCAAATTTGTACTTGTGGTGGTTCAGCAATTATCTGCTCCCCCACACTTTGAAATAACCCAGGCTAGGACTCAGTCAGCTGGAAGTTAAGGAATGAAGCTTTATATTTACAGCTATGCACAATATACAAGCAGATATTTACAATGTATAACAGATATTTACAGATATATACAGTAAAAATGTAATACAGAAACTCTACACACCTCCCAGAGATCAAAATCCCTAAGAGGGGTAACCAACCACCCCTACCACCTTCACCCTTTTCCCAGTCTTATCTCACCATCTGTTTCATGCAGCGGATAGGCAGAGGTAGATCAGCCAGAGGGAGTAGCAGCAGGAAAGAAGTTAGTGAAATTATTCAGATCCAGCTAGGAAGGGAGAAAGAGCCATGCAGGAGCAGCCACATAAGCAGTCTGAAGCCATCTGATTATCTATATTTGGGTTACAACTCATAAAACTTTTTTTTCTTTCTCAGTAAAGCTATGAGCGAAGTAGCATCATCAGTGTTTTCCTTTCTCAGCCTATAGTCTAATTTCTCATTCAAATCCTCAAACCAGCACAGTACTGTACTGTAATTGAAGCGAATTATGGCTGCCTTTGTTTAATTGCAATTGTTGATCTGTTTGCTATTCCAGTTGCTGCTTCAGAAACAATTCTGTTGCAAGATTGGAATCCTGCAGGGAAAAGTTTGTTATTGTTCTAAGACTTTGGAAGAATCTGATAGAGCATTTGTGAGAGACTATATCTTGTCTCTCTTCTAAGTCAACAAGGATAAAATCACTTTTGCTTCCCCAAGACAACAGCTGCACAGGAGGTGTGGTGCAAGCACATCCTGGGTGCTTTGCCTGAATGCCCAGGGATGTGTGTTGAAGTGAGAGAAGGAGGGACTAGGGGCAAAAGCCCACTGCCGGGGCCAGACTCCTGCAGGCACAAGAACTCACAGAATGTGCAACAACTGTTATAAACAATCTGCCTGATGGATCAGTTATGTATTAATGTATCTCAGGGTTGCTGCTAGAAACTGAATAAAAGACACTAGGCCTATATCAGCTTTGACGAGAGAGTGAGTGAATGAGCGAGTGGGAGAAAACATCACCATGGGCATGCAGGCTGGAAACAGCAGCCCAGAAACCACCACCACCAACAGCAGCAGCCATGCTGTGCCCTAAGTTTTACCTGCTGTAAGAAACAAAGAACTCCTGGAAAAGAGAACTCCACTGAGAAACTGCATGCTGGAAGCTACTCAAAGAAGGGACAATCACCACAGATGCTCTCGCTGTTCCCTACTCCAGCTGAGGACAGCACAAGCCGACAAGGATGAACCTGGCAATACCTCCTCCAACCAAAGAAAGCATCTTGGGGGGAGGTGCATGGAGTGTGTGATGTTCTCTTCTCTTTCTCCATTTTTTTCCTCTCCTTTTCTCTGCTCTGTTCACTCTACCCTTTAATAGATATTCTCACTTTTGATATTTGGCCCTGCTTGTGCCTTAATTCCACAACACAGGAATGTATAAGAACAAATCTCTCTCCTCTGGACAGTGACATTTTTAGTCTCTGTCCTCTGGACTGAGATAGCATTATATGTCCAGAATTATAAGGAGTGCACAGCACTTAAAGAATTTAGAGTGCCATGTGTGACCTGCAGATATTATGGTAGAGTAGTAGCCAAAGTTCATTTGGCAGATTTAGTAAGCAAATATTCCCGCTATTGAAACAGGATAATTTTTCATATCACATTTCCTTCCCCTTTGGGGCTTACTCACACCTCACACTGTCTCTAAATTATTAAATTAAGTCTTCCTTAATCACCCAAAGGTCATGATGCCTAATGTGTGTTAATGTGATAGAAGTGTCAGACACAATTAGTTTCAGTAGTAAAACATGGGGCTATAGCCCTAAATGCAATAAATTAAAGTGCACTGTAGACTGCTTTAGTCAGGGAAATTTCTGCATCATTAAGGTTTGATGAGGAAGTTCATGTCCTCTTTAGGTAGGAGTGGACAGCAGTGGGTAGAAGGTGGTGTGGTAGGTTTCACCTCCATAATTGCTATTACTCCTCTTTGAGAGATTATATATCAAATGAACATATAACCTCAAAATTCCATCTGCCTTCCTAGGAAAAGCCAGGCAGTTTTACACTGCTTGCATATTCTCTTTGTTGGTGTCTTTCTGCTGAGAAAATTCCAAAGCACATTTTAGACATCAAAAAAATCTTTAATCTTGGTAAGTTTTGTGAAGGGTTCATGCTGTCAAAAACAGATCTGTTTCTACACAGCTTACTACTGAAACTTCAAACTTCTGCCATGAAAAAACTCAGCTATAAACAGCTACAGATGACAGAAAGGTGTAATTAAGGAGAAGGTAGTAAAGTTGACTAAATTGGTGTGTTCCTAATCTGTCTAATGGACCAATATTTTACAATTAGCTATGCTTGTATGCATTTCCTGTCTGTAAGCAGGAGGGGAAAAAAAATAAACAAAAAAAACCCCAAACCCACAACCAGATAGTATCACAGAATTGTCAGGGTTGGAAGAGAACACAAGGATCATCTAGTTCCAACCCGCACTGCCATGGGCAGGGACACTTACCACTAGATCAGGTTGCAGATAAGCAGGAGAGCAATGGATCAATTTTAATTGAGACTTCTAATAGCTTTGCTGTTCAAAGACAAAAGTGATGCCTGACTGTGGTAAATATCACTGATAAACCAAAGGCCCACCTGGACAAGTCCCTTTACATAAACAATGTCATGAATTGCTTTGTACTTATACAATATATATAGAAATAGGTACTTTCAGTAGCAAGAAGTAAATAAATCTCCCCTATGAGAAGTGATCCTTCTGGGAAAAATATTGCCATCTTAAGAGGCAGCTCAATGTTTTTAATAGTCCTTTATTATTCATGGGGAATCATCTCTTATGGGTTCTTGTTTCAGAGTGGACAAATATGCTTCTTCATCTCTGAACAGAAGGAAAAGGTTGTGTAAATTGGTTTGCACTTAAGAGAAGCTGGCCAGTTTTAGATGCCTGCCTTCCTTTGAGAGAGGAGTCTTCTTTCACTGGCTGAGTGCACAAATGAGAACTTTCAATCTAAGTCTTCAGATCTGGCAGAGTTAGTGAGAACTGAGGAGTTCTTACCCCTCTTCAATGGTTTGTATCTCAGTATCATGCAATTTTCAAAGGAAATTTGCTGAAGTATACTGATGACACAAATAACAGGAGGGATATTTAATTCTGAGGGAAAGACATCTAGAAAAAGTAGGGATCAGTAGACAAAAGAATGAGAACGAAACAAAATAAATGCTATAATCTGTGCTGTGTGAACTGCACAGAAACAAATTGTAGTCCGATGGTGCTTTTACTTACTCTGAAGAAACCTTTTCCAGTGAAACTTCTCATCAATCTAGAAGTACTACGTGTTTCCAACCCCAGGTTGCATGTCAGCCTTAGGATTAAAAAAAAAAAAAAAAAAAAGAAGCAAGCTTTCTAGGAAATTATGCCCAAGTTTCCTGAAAGATGTTTCCATGACCATGTTTCTTGACTTTCATCTTTTTGTGGTGAAAGTTAAATTAAAACAACCTTGCTTATCTGGAGTTCATTAGATATGGTTTGTTGGTTTGTCCTCTGTGACCAAATGGGGTATTATTTTTGGTGCTTAAGTGTTTTTAAACCTCACCAACTGTTCATATGGCACAGTTCTCTGCATCCTTCCCAGTCTCTCAACCCCTTGCATGCAACAGAGTGATACAATCCTATTTAGTTTGTGTAAGAAATCAGGATTGCAAAGAAGAGCTTAAAAATGCAAAGGAAAGGCAAACTGGTGGTTTAAATGAGGCACAGTAAGACTTTTTACACTCTCCTTCTCTTAGGGTTGCATTTTGCTACTCTAATTCTTGGCCAGCATATGTATGTCCCTGTTCCGCAGAAGGGATTATTCGAGCAATCTGTGCTAAGACTTATCAAAGTCTACATTAAAATTCAGTTACCTTATTCTGTTTTTGTCGTGGGCTTTTACAGTGTGTTTCTTGCTAGGAAACTAGAGAAACTGTAGGGAAGAATTTATTTTCATAATTGAGATTATTGATTATGTATTTTACTTATTTTCCTCTCTGAAATGAAGAGTTTATATTATTTGTATCTTAAGAAAAAAAGAAGCTGGTGATGACTTTCACAAAAGCATAATTGTCCATTGAAACAAAGTGAATGTATTTCCCTTTTCAATTATTGTATTTATTATCATGATTTGCTGTGTCTCTTAATCCAAAGAGTCTCCACTTAATGGAGATTTTTGTCCCGTAGCTTCTAGCAGCATTGCATTTTATTACAATCACCTTCATTATAAGAAAACCTCTTAATTGTGCCCCAAATGCTTTGAAGTCAAGAACAGTGATGCCAAGAGTCAAAATGTATATATGGTATTTTCCAAAAAGACACCAAAAAAAATTTAGTACAAGAACATATAGTTCTATGTAACATGAAAAAGTTTAAATTTTTTAGGGAGCAGAACTCTTGGCTAGAATTCAGATCTCATAAATTAAACTCCCTATGCTGCAACTGACTAGCTGAGTGACATTATTCTTTTTGGACATTTTTCCTTTAATAAAATAAGAATAACGTGACCACAGTGAAGCTTAAAGTGTCATTTCACAATGTACTTGGGGATTCTCAAAGGAAAGGTGTGTATAAATGTGATTATTTATTATTTCATTATTTTAATATTTTGAAGTGCATGAGGGTTGCTAGGCTCTGTCATCTTGGATGCATATAGAGAAAATTTTCCTAAATAGCAACAATATTGATGTGTGAATCTGCAGTGCTAAGGAAGTTGGGCAAAATTTAGGGCTGCAGGTGTAGTGAAGTATCTTAGTGAGTCCTAAATACTATGTCTGAAAAGAGATTCACAGGGTCTTCAGAGACCTTTAGGAATAGGTATAGGAAGCTGATCTGATTTGTTCAGCTGGTTTCTTATGTTTATTTGTAGATATTTTGATATACAAGGATTAGTATTTTGTTCTTAAATGTACTTTGGATTGTATTTTATTTTTTTAACTTGAAAAATAATAATTTGAAAGAAAACTAATGTTTTTATTGGAGGAGCTTCAGATGACAGAGGGAAGCTGAGTGCTCAGAAATGTTTTCAAGACATACTTGCAAGATTTTACAAAGCTAACCATTTAAAAAAATCCTCATGTGAGCATAGCAAGAAGTGCTCCCTGTTGTTCAGAGGACTGCAGCTTTTAAAAGCACTCTGGCCTGAGAAAGCAACTGTAATAGCCAATATTGACAGATGGTATTAAAGACACAGGGAGAGAACCAATGTGTTTTTTGATACTTTATTCCCATTACAAGCTCTCTCGGTGTATGCCTCCTGGGTTAATTGCTTGAGCTCTCACAGAAGGAATCCTGGCTTCTGGTGTAGCAGCTTGTCACAAGATATGGTAAGAAATTGCACACAATTTTGAGCTTGTAGTCTGTGAATGTGTGTCACCCTGGTAACCATTTGCACCTGCAAGCATGAGTCATAAGAGCAAAGGAACTGTAGGGTGGTTTGTGTAGTTTTCTAGGCATCAGAAATTCTTCACAGACAAAGCCATATAGAATAGAAAATAGCTTTATTTACCATTCCAGTTGTTTCGTAGGCATGACCAGGGCACCTGTCCAGTCATCTCTGTGCCATTGCTGTGCACGTTAAGCTGTTTTGGACCATGATCATCGTGTCTATACTCTGTATACAGCAAAACAAGACAGAATTTGCCAGTAGCTACAGTATTTGATTTTTAGTTTAAAATAACATAAAGACCTTTTTTGTAGTTTAAGAAAGGCATTTGTCAAAAGTAAAGCATATCCTAAAAACCAGTCAGTATGGGGACCATGCTGATGAGCTGGTATTTTATTCTGCAGATATCTTTCTAGTAAGAGTGGTATTTATCTTCTTACAAAACTCATTTGATCTGAGGAGGAGGTGCTTCTAAATTAGTTTCAGTGACTTGAAGAGAGCTGGCAATTAACACCAGCTGAGAATCTGTTCTTGAAAATGAGAGGTTGCTGTTCTGTAGCACCTTTTCTTCTTGTACCTCACAATGATTTGCAAACATTAAGTCTCATAGCACTTCTCTGATGTATGTAAGTGTTGTTAGTCTTAGAGATGTGTGAAATATTCATGACAGAATTTGAGGCATTCAAAGTTAAACTCCTCACATGCTCAAGGATATTAAAGAAATGTAAAGTTACTTGAGATTGAGTTAATGAATTTGTCTGTCTTTTCCTCTCTTTGCACCTATCTGTTCAGAGCCAAAATATCTCTAATGTTTCTGTATAGCCTTCTTGCTATTGTTCCAGTTTTCAACAGGAGAGATTTGAATTCTTCTACATAGTTTTTTTTTTAGTTCTTTCTACTTCATAATTAGCCAAATCTAGATAGCTGTCCACTATACAAAAGGAGACCAGGTGAGTGACTCCTTGTCTGCTCAAGAAAACTGCAACTTGAGGTAGATTTTGTCAGAGCAAAGATTTATCATGAAACCATAATAGAAGAAGGAATCTGTATACCAGCAGAATTTGTTACTATTTATTCCATCGTAACTATAAGGGAATATTTTTCTCTTCCTACCAGTGTAGATGTACAGTAGTAGTGCAGATGAATAATGATCTTTTTAAGTGAACCTCCACTTCTCATACTTAAATTCAGATCACAGAGAGATCCTGTAGCTCATGAACTGCCTTTCTTTGAATGAAATTGAACTAAAAGATGTACCTCATCCACAAATGGGCCATCAGTACATGAGCCTACATTAGACTTCACTGAAACCTAGCAGCAGCTGTTCGATTTCCCAGCTCCACTCCTCTTGTTCTGCACTAATGCACCTATGACTCAAAAATACACTCTTCTTTAATGAACTTTGTGACTCTCAGCTCCTAGATATTTATGAGGATGAGCAGAGTTTAAAGAACAAATACAACTCTTCTTTTGGATCCCTTTCATCTCATGTGGTAGGGAAGGGATTTCAGATTGACTAGAGTGACCCCATTTATTTTCTGCATTATACTTTTTTTGTTAAAGTACACTTCAGCTTATGTAGGAATCTTTTCCTTATTTACACTGTGCCATCTGAGCTTGCTTTTTTTTGTTTGTTTGTTTGAGTAAGTAATTTATTTTGGTTTTCTTAAAATTGGTTTGCATGTTGTTGCACAGCTCTGTAATGGTTAGCGCTGACGTGGCTGGTCTAACATTGCTGTGATGATGCTGCACATATTTTCCAGTCTGTTAATGGTCTCAGATTTCATATAGTTTTTCAGTATAATTGAGCAAACAGCAGTAAAAGGAAGCTATGACTATTGAAAAAAAGACCAACTATTTTATTGGAATATTAGAACTGTTCAAGTTTATGTAGCAAAGAGGAATACAGTGAAACTAATATAAAAGCATGACTCCTTGCTACTATACTCTCTAAAATTTGTCATGACTTGCTTTTTGAACTTTCTGTTAGAGTCACAAAAACTTGAACTTAGCATTTCAGAAAGCAGATGAAGTGGTGTGTTGATATACATTGGGGAATTTTTAAGGAACAGCTGGCTTTCCTAATGAAAACTGTTTAAGAAAAAAGGAGACATGAACATGCCTATTTTCAAGTAGTTTTGTACTGTGTAAGCAGTTTAAGCTATGCAATGTTCTTTAGTACATTATCTATTTCAATTGGTTTGATAAAGCTTCAAAGCTGGGAGGTTGAATTAATGTGCAGAACAGTGATACAAGACTCTTGAAGACCAGAGGAAGGTACACTGGTTTTAGTCGTCCCACTGTATAGCTCAAGTGTCAAATGGACTCCCCCTTATGTTTGCACACACATCACATAGTAAATAGTTTGATTGTTATTTCAGTTAGTTTTTTATTAATGGTTTACATTACTGAATTTAATTAGGCAGATTTGCCAAAGTTGTGGTGAGGGAAGAAAGTAGACTCTGTAGCCATGTTGGACATATCTGAGTGTACTACTTTTTAGCCCTTTCTTTTGATGTCCACTGGACAGAATTTGATAGGTTAGCAGAATTTGGAAGATATTTTCACAGAATCACAGAAACATTCTGGTTGGAAAAGACCCTCAGGATCACCAAGTCCAACCCATAACCCTAATTTACAAGACTCACCATAAACCATATCCCTAAGCACCACATCCAAACAACCCTTAAACACATCCAGGGTCAGTGACTCCACCACCTCCTTGGGCAGCTCTTTCCAGCACCTGGCCAATCTCTTCATGAAAAACTTTTTACTAATATCTAATCTAAATCTACCCAGTCTCAGCTTGAGGCCATTCCCCCTTGTTCTGTCTCCCAATTACCTGTGAGAAGAGACCAGAACCAGGCTCTCCACAGTGTCCCTTCAGGTAGATGTAGACAACAATGAGTTCTCCCCTCAGCCTCCTCTTCTCAAACTGAACAGCCTCAGCTTTTTGCTTTCCCTGAGAGGCAGGAAAGGAGTCACTAGAATCAACCTCCTTTCAGGTAGACATTGATAAGGTCTCCCCTCAGCCTCCTCTTACTCAAACTAAACAGCCCCGGCTTCCTCAGTCACTCCTCATAAGATTTATTCTCTGGGCCCTTCACCAGCTTTGTTGCCCTCTTCTTCACCCACTCCAGCATCTCCACATCTTTCTTGTATTGCAGTGCCCAAAACTGACCACAATACTTGAGGTGTGGCCTCACCAAAGCCAAGTACAAGGGGCCAGTGAATCTCCCTACTCCTGCTGGCCACAGCATTTGTAATACAAGTCAGAATGCCATTGGCCTTCTTGTCCCCCTGGGCACACTGCTGGCTCATATTCAGCTGCTTGTCTACTACAACCCCCAGATCCCTTTCTGCCAGGCAGCTCTCCAGCCGTCCTGCCCCAGGCCTGTTGTGTTGCTTGGGGAATGATATGACCTAAGTGCAGGACTTGGCATTTGGCCTTTCTGAAACTCACCCCGTTAATGTTGGTCCATTGGTTTAGCCTATCCAAGTCCCTCTGAAGAGCCTCTCTACCCTCATTCAAATCAACAGTGCCACCTAACTTGGTGTCATCTGCAGACTTACTGGTGACACTCTCTATGTCAATAAACAATAATCAATATAAATAATCAAAGTCATCAATAAACATGTTAAAAAAAAGTGGTTCCAACACAGATCCCTGAGGAACACTACGAGTGACCAGCTGTCAACTGGACTTAACTCCGTTGACCACCACTCCCTGCATCCCCCTGTCCAGCCAGTGCTTTATCCAGCAGGCAGTGTGCTTGTCCCAGTCACGAGTAGCCAATTTGTCAATAAGAATTTTGTGGGGAAAAGTATAAAAGGCTTTTTGAAAGTCTAGGAATACAACATTAACAGCCTTTCCCTCGTCCAGTAGCCAGGTGATCTTGTCAAAGGAGAACAAGTTGGTCAGGCAGGACCTGACCCTCATAAACCCATGCTTGCTTGGCCTGATCCCCTGATTTTTTTCTCTCTCGTAGTTTATTGGTAATATTTTCTTGTAATACTACTATTCTGTGTTTGCCAGGAAAGATCAGTGTTTTGTATTACCTTTCAGTAATCTGTAGTGATAAAAATAATAAAAATCAATGCTATCCTTTTGTTATTAATATAGAGATGGTAGTGCCATTTTGTTACTCCTGGAAGACTGCAGATGGCCTGCTGGAAATAAATTGTAAATTTGATTGGTCAAAAAATTATGCATTAGCAGAATGCTTATATGAACTATAAATGGTTACAAGTAGCAATGCCTAGTTCTAGAGGTGAGCTGAGTGCTAGCCACAACTTTACAGTTCTGGCTTGAATCCCTCTATCTCTCTAAGAGACTGTATAATTATGATCGAGTGCCATCTTCCCATCTTGGAACTGGCAGGTAATTCTGCTGAGAAGGATATATTGGAAATGATGCCAAAATTCATAGTGTAGGCTTTGCAGCATGCTGCAGAAATGTTCTTCTGAGTCACCCTGGTAACCAGCCTGAATGAAAATCATAGGTCTGCAAAGGAAAACAAAAGGCAGGACAGAAGTGCATATGATTCCCCCATGAGAAGGAGAACCAAACTATCAAGCACAGCAAGATACAGTGGCATCTCAAATGCAGCTTTGTCTGGAAGAGAAGAAAGTGCAAAATGGAGCAGGGGTGGAGGGGGGATTGCCACTGACTTTATTGGTAGTGGAAGACTTCAAACAAGCTTAGAATACTGCAGCCTTTCAGCTCCCTGGTATATTGAAGAGGATGTCACCTAAGCAAATATTAGGCTGAGGAAAGCAAATCAAGTATACTTTGTAGCTGTTGATTTTAAACAGCAAAAAACATGGAAAATTTCTAGTTGGGTACACATGATAAGCATAATGTTGTGTTGCGCTATAATGAAATTAAGGGAGTGCTGTGTTTGGATCTAATCTAGTAAGGATTGGCTCCCTTTTATTTAGTACTGTATTTTAAGATGACAAATTTTCAAGTCTCTACTAACGTAATTTATCACTTATGTTCAAGGCTCTGACAAGATACTCACTCTTGCGTTATGCATAGTAATTGCTGCCCCTTGGATTTATTTGCCATGTTTCTTCTATAGCTGGAGTACTTCTGGTCCCAGATCTGCTTTTCTGGCAAGGATATTATAATGAAACAAAAGTGTCAGAATTCCTCAGCACATGCAATGCATACAGTCTATGATTTTCCTTTTTTATAAAATGAGGCATATAGAGGCTTGGTATAAAATGTGTTGCATCCTCAAAATAAAAAAGGTACTGGCTAAAGAAATGACAAGTGACTGGGGTCAGGTACAAAAAAAGTTGGCAATTTGGTCTCTGATTAAAAGCTACTTACCTACCAGTGATTGTGCAAAGAATAATTATGATAGAATCTTACAGATTTCAGTTTATGCAGAGTGATTACAGATACTCAGTATTTGAGTAGTTCATTAATGTGATGACCTAGAATATATAGAAGGCATAGCACTGATGTAATTTGGCCGCAGTTATACTTCAAAGCTCAATTTTTCAACCTGAGAATCTCATACTAACATATTATCCAAATGACAATATTTACCAATTGTATTTTCTAGTTACAATTAAATGTCAGATGTCTGAGAATTAAAATACAACTCAGTTTTAATACATTAGTAGTCTAAAAGCAATGCAACAGAGTAAATGTAGGATATAATTTTGTCTCTGGGGATTACCATTCCAAAGCTTTTAGAGCATCTTTGTCTCACTGCCACCCTGGCAGGTTTTCTGTGTTGCAGAAATTTCATTGGAAATCAAGACTCATGAAAATATTACAAACAAGGAGATGTATACAGAAAAATTAATCTGAATATTTCTATTAATTATGGAAACACTGATAAATCCTCTGTAGATTCTTACAGTATATCTTTTAGATGTGAACAAAGTTCTTCTGGGTTCTATGGATAATTAAAATTATTTGGGATCCTTACTGTCTCAGATGGTCACACAGAATTTACAGCCTCTCTGCTCTTGCTGAAAGCAAAATTCTCATTCTAGTACAACAGATATCCAGAAATAATTGCAGTCTCATAATGAATGTGAACATCCAACTGTGATTTAAATCCCAGGAATGAAGCACAAAGGGTAGTTCATCAAAGCTGAGTTCTTGGTAGTGAGTTGATTTGACATGTTGTGGTAGGTATGAAATGTCTCTTCTAGCTGGAAAATAAAGGACAAAGAGAAGACAGAAGTAAGCAAACCTTCTGAGAACCTGGCCTAGAAAATTATTAATGTGTTTGTTCTGCAAGGTATTTTTATGAAGAGTCTAATACTCTAGTCATACTGAATGATTTTCCTGCCACTTAGATAATCAGGTTTAGAACTACTTGATCTCATCTCCTCCTCTTAATTTTGATGGCACAGATGCATACGCTGGCTTGAAGACAGTTCTGTTCCATAGCACCTTTTGTTCTTCTGACATTAATCAACTCTGCGCCATCACAAAAACAAAGTTGTGCACCAGTTTTGTATAACAAAATTTTGTCCAAACAAAGGTTTTGTTTGAATTTCTTCTGCCAGATGAGTCTACAGAACTGTAGGTCTATGTGCGTATGCAAACGCACACTTGCGAATGGGGAAGGTTTTGAAGATCACATTCTTTATCAGTGTGCTCACTTAATCTGCCTGTTTTGTCAGCTAGAACTGCTGACTTCTGTGAACTTGGTTCAAAGTAATTGCTCTCTTGATAACTACAGCCATCCCTCATCATCTGACAAGGCAGTCAAAATTGACAGCTTGGCCACCTGAAGGGAGAAGCAGCAAAAAAAAAGAGAAGCAGCAGGCTCTAGGAAATCTGTCATTCCACTGGTAGAATGGTCCTCTGAGTGTATTAAATATACTTGAGAATTCACAGGTAGAAAGAACATTCAATTCAAATATGTAGTTTTAGGAGAATTTTACATTTGATACCATTCTGCTCCAGTAAGATTCATTGGTGATTATTCAAGAAACAAAACCACTCACTTACAACAGGACATGGATAAAACTGTTATTACCTTATCTCTTGCTACCTATGAATTTAACTGAGAATGTATCTTGTAATCATGTCTTCCCCTTGCGTATTTGTTGCATTCCATTTATTTCTGTTAACTTCTGAAACCTTGATTTCTACAAAGTCAAACTTATTTGGAGTTGACATGAAGTGGGTGGACCACTTGCTGGATAAGGAATTGGCTGGATGGTCTCACGCAGAGTGGTGATCAACAGCACAATGTCCACCTGGAGACCAGTAACAAGTGATGTCCCTCAGGGGTCAGTGATAGGAGCAGCGCAGTTTAACATCTTTTTCAACAGAAGAATCAAGTGCACCCTCAGCAAGTTTGCAGATGATACCAAGCTGTGTGGCACAGATTGACTTGCTAGAGGGCAGGGATGCCCTCCTAGAGGGCAGAGGGACCTGGACAGGCTGGAGTAGTGGGCCCAGGCCAACCTCGTGAAATTCAACAAGGCCAAGTGTAAGGTCCTATACCTGTGTCAGCACAATCCCAAGCACAACTCTAGGATGGGCGGCAAATAGCTGGAGAGCAACCCTGAGGAAAAGCACATGGGGATCTGAGTTGACAAAAAACTCAACATGAGCCAACAGTGTGTGCATGTGGCCCAGACATCAACTGTGTCCTGGGCTACATCAGGAGCACTGTAGCCAGCAGGGCAAGGGAGTACTGTGTACAGTTCTGGAGCCCCCAACACAAGAAGGATGTGGAACTGTTGGGACAAGTCCAGAGGAGAGCCCCAAAGATGATCAGAGGGCTGGAGCACCTCTGCTATGAGGACAGGCTATGAGAGTTGGGGATCTTCAGCCTGGAGAAGAGAAGGCTTCAAGAAGAACTCGTAATAACCTTCCAGTATCTGTAAGTGGCCTACACGAAGGCTGGGGAGGGACTGTTCTCAAGGTCTTGTAATGACAGGATGAGGAGTAATGGGTTTAAACTGGCAGAGGGGAGAATTAAACTGGATATTAGGAGGAAGTTCTTTACAGTGAGGGTGGTGAGACACTGGAACGAGTTGCCCAGGGAGGTTGTAGATGCTCCCTCCCTGGAGGTGTTCAAGGCTCAGTGGTATGAGGCCTTGAGCAACCTGTTCTAGTAGGAAGGTGTCCCTGCCTATGGCACAGGGGGGTTGGAACTGGATGATCTTTGAGGTCCCTTCCAACCTAAACCATTCTATTGTCTAGTACTTGTCTTTTGACATGTGGATAATTGTAACTTTTAGGAACAAGTGGAAGAAAATGAACCTCACATGTATCTCCTCTCTCACAATGTTAATTAGACTGTAATTCATCTACTACGTGCAACTTTTCAAAGTGGGAAGTCTTTCTTCAATCTCTCTTCTGATGCAGAGGGCAGTGTCGTCCATAGACATAGTACAAGGAAAGTACTATGTGAAATTCAATTCTTTTAATCTTTGAAGATCTCTGTCATGATATTCTGTAGTAAGGTAGAAAGGATTTTATCAGATTGCCTTTCTACACATTTGAATTTTAAGGATTGAGGCTAATATAAAATAAAAGTCATAAAGGTGTTAGTTTCCTCCTAGTTAGGACTGTGAAGTAGTATTTGAATTTGCATCTTTCCAGAATGGCCATCTTCATCTCACAGAAAAGGAGGCAAGTAATTCAGATAGATGTAAATTTTTGTTCCATGATTAATGACTTAATGATCCATAAGCTGGATTTCATCAGAATAAGAAATAAAATCTAGTCTGGAGCCTGGCAAATGTCCCAGAACTGTTCACTTCCTATTGGACGTGTTACTGTTTTCACTATATTTTTGATGAATGCATTCTATAGTAAATGTCTTCCTTCAGAGACATGCTATTGGAGCTCTCCTTTATGAAGTGCAAAGGCATTCTCCTTGCCTTATTATCTAGGTTCCATTCACAGACCATAAAGTTATGACATTTTATTCTTTATGTAAATGTATTATAGGGAAGTAAAGCAAATAAAAAGTAACGAGATAATGAGTTTTGATGGTACTGTAGAGGGAATGCAATATTTCAGTGAAACAAGTGACAGCCAATAATGCTATGCTGTTTTATCTTTTTGAACATATTTTACATTTCATTCTAGTGCTCTGCATTAATTCACATAATATGCCTGTTGATAACAGGTTTATTTAAAACTCATTAAAAGTTATAAAAAAAAATGAGATGTGTGTAGAACAAAAGTCTTTGGAACTTTCTGATTTTCCCCCTTCCTCCTTTTTTCAGCCCTCAATGCACACAGCAAAAGGCTAATGTGGCAGACATCCGTCAAACTTCCATTGCCATTACTTGTCAGTACTTCTCAAAAACCTTTACATAATGGAATAGGGCATAGGATTCAGGCCTGCCAAACTCACAAGGACTGGGAGCCTAAGGCAGTCCTAGCTGCTGTTACTGGGAACTCAGAACCACTTAAAATTGCTCCAACACAGTAGAGAGGCCTCGTGGTCCAGTGATTCTTATTTCTGAGTTTGTGAGACCTTGGTGTTTGTCAGAGGTGCCAAGCTGAGAGCCCTGGAGGGAGTAACTGTCAGCTGGTATGCAGAGCAGCACCTGCTCTCCTTCTCCACCACTGCTTACGCAAGTACCCAAATGCCTTTGTGCATTTGTGGGTCTCCTCCAGCAGTAGAAATGTAGCCTTTTTTTTTCATCCTGCTTATTTAGTTCTTGGCTGTATTCCTAATTTTGCCCATGGGGAGGCAAGAGAATAGCAGGGTTTTTTAAAATTGAGGATGTGGATACCTGCCCATTTGAAACTGAGGACATAAACCAAATATAAACCTTCAAGTATGTCGGTCATGCTTCAGTATTTAATAGCCTTTTCTTTCTAGCTGCCCTACAGTAAATCTTCCATTATTCATTGTGTTCTGTATATATGTATCAATGCTATACTATGACAGTGTTTTGCAGGTGACGTCTAAGTAAATATCACTATCCCCTGTAATTCTGAATGCACTGTAACTCTTTAACCCATTTGCCTTTTCCTATTCATTAATTTATGATTTTTATATGAAGTAATGGGTCCACAGGAATGCTGCCATCATAAACAAGCAGCATTTCAGCTGCCACTATACCATGCAAGTGCAGAGGGACATCATAGGCAGCTCCAAGAGGGATAATGCTGTCCCTGCAGGTGAGACATCAGCTTTCTAGCTACAACTTTATAGGTACACTATGTTTTTTGGGGGATAGTCTTTTCAGCATGCTTTCTGGAAGTGAAAGAATTAGGTGTTCTCAGCAAAGAATAGATATGTTTTGCTCTCTATTAGCAGCAGAGATATTTTGAATACATTGTCTGCAAACTGATAGGCATAGAGTTCTGAGACCTTTGAGCAGATCAGCATCAGGCTTATTAAGTAGCATGGAGAAGTAAATTTGTTTCACACTTGGAATCCAGCTAGTGACATCAGTGTTTCACTGGATTGCAAAGCACACTAGTGCTGAGCATTTCACTAGGTAAACATTGTCAGTGGGCTGAAGGAGGAGAGGTCAGTGTGAGACAGACAGGTATTGTGAATGATCCATCCTCTTCCTGGGAAACAATTTTCTTCTATTACCTCAAGCTTTTGCTCCCACTTAGCAGTCCACAGCAGAGGGAAAGAGGAAATTATATTAGGAAAGAGTAAAGCTGAAATAATAGAAATTAATTTGGGGATGGGTAAGACAGAAAATTTCTGTTACTTGTAGTGAGTTAACTCATACAAGATTTTCAAGGCAGCTCTTCAGTACACATCTGCTCTACTTGTTATGTTGAAGTTTCTATCAGGACTGATCCTTTTTTCTATTTTTTAAAAACAATTTAGGCACAACCAGTCAAAATAGTTACTTCTTTTTATTGTTTGACTTGCAGTGGAGAAACTGTCAAGTAAAAGTAAGTATTCATTTTTTCATTTAAAAAAAAATATGTTTAGGTTAAACGTGTTCTTCCAGAAGTATAATATGAAAAGCAAACTAGTAGTGGAAAAAAACTTGAAACAAGGGTATTAGACAGGACTGAAACAACTGCTACAGTAGAAGCAGAATTTGTCAGTCCTAGAAAGTAGTAGTATTAGTGAACCAAAGTTAATGAAAGGTCAAGATTCCTTAGTGTGGCAGTCCTGAAAAACAAGCATTGAGCCAATAAAGAGGAGTTTAATAAATTAAATTATATTATTGGGTAAAAGAAATTAGCCAAAGAACTGAGTGGATCCGAGCCAGACAGTTGTTCCTATGCCATTGCTTTGGGCTTACTTGTGGCTTTATAATGTGTTAGGGTGTAACAATGGTGCTTTACCTTTTATTGTGCAAGCCAAGTGCCAATTCTATTCCATTAAACTGTTTTAATTATCTGCCTAGAAGAATTAAAGATAAATTAAAAATCATAAGAGAGTAGCAGATAGTTTTGAAATTAGATTTCTGTCAATTCCACTCAGCTGTCTGGCCCACTGCTTAAGAGGTGAAGCAATTTCATAGATGCTCATGTAAAAGTGAGGGAATAGAAAAGAGTTATATCATACATATCTATTAAATTTCTTGATGTTTCTGAATTGCTTTCTCTATAGAATTCTTTCATGTTAATAGTGTGTTTCAACTCTTGAGCTCAAAACTGTGCAATAGGTTTTACATAATCAACAGCATTTTGAAATTAATATAATAAACTTAGAAGGCATTTTTTTTAATATAAGATATATCTTTGATACTATCCACTACTAAATTTATTTTGTAAGTTATGTATTAGCTTTCAGCTTTGAGGGACTTCATTATCAGTCAATGAATACAAAGTACTGCTGCCATTCATATCTACTAGTGCACCTTCACATTTTCTCCTTCTGATAACTCAGGTTGCATGGGTCATGGAAAATTTCTCTAAAGGTTCATATATATTGGCTAGAAAAAGAGCTCGAGAGCCCTTTGAAATTAAAGGAAGTCGTAGAGACAATATGTCAAGGTGTAACTCTACAAGGTGGCTTGAGAAAAGAAACTAAAGGAAGAGGAGACTTCTGAGGTTTGATAAGAAGCCCAGGAGCAAGCAGTAATACAGGAGATGAAGTGAGTGAAAGTAATGATAATGCTGGGGCTGAGGGGAATGCCTCAAAGTATTTTGTCCTAGGACATAGATGAAATTTGTTTCCTTTTTCCAAAGAAGTGTAGAAGGCAGATGGTTTGGCCTGGGATAGGAATCCCAGAAGAATCATAGTTTTGATGTCTGTTTTTCAGAAGCAAAGATGACAGGGTACCAGAAAGTAATGCCAGCACACAGAATTTACAGGAGGACATATCTTATCAGACTCATTCTGTGAATGTCCAATACACCTAGAAAATAGCCACTAAATAACCCAGACCTCTCAGTCCTAAAATTAGTGTTTTGGGTTTGGTTTTGTTGGGGGTTTTGTTTGCTTGATTTGGTTTTTAAAATAATTGAAATAGTCCTAGATAACAGATAAGCTAGTCAGAGTCCAGAGTCAGAAAGCTGCTTTGAACTAGAAAGCCTGCTAGGTAGGCGTGATGAAAGATATTGTGTCAGCATGCCTATTATACACAGCATCATCCATCTGTGTGCAGGTGACTGCAGCCAAGTGTCTAATTTGCTGATGGACCTCTCTGTCTCATGTCAGAGTCCTTCAGCTGTTTCTGATGCTGAACTGATTTATGACTTCTTGACTTCAAGCTTCACATTGTGTGTGCTTCATGGGCTTTAGGTGGATGTGCCAGCAAATTCACTAACCATGTGTTTGTTGAACTTTTTTTCTTATTTTAATGCTGCCATGTGGAGGAAGCGAATTATGGATGGTGGGATATGACAAGAGATCTTTTGTTTCTCTTCAGTTTTAAACAAGATAAATAATTTGGGGTTTAAACCAACTATTTGGGATTTTTTGCTCTTTGCACATGCCATTCACCACAAAAGTTTTCATAGCTTTGAAAGTAATTTGGATTTGAGCTTTGCAGGTAGTTCAGAGCCACAAAACATGCACAATTTCGGTGTGGGTTTTCCTGTCATTGTTGTATCTTGCTAACACAAATTTTAACTCCAGCGGTTATAAATGCAAAGTTATTTTTCTGGCCATCCATTTCTAATGCGTGGTTATATTGTTGGTTAATTGGATAGCATTAGAAGGAATTTAGGACAGATATGGATCTCAATGATGCAGGTATTTTACAAGGAAAACACAGATGTAAGCATAGTTCCCTGCCATGGCATAGATTAAAAGAGCTTGAGAAATTCATGATGCAGCACCTGTTCATTTAAGGGGATTAATTCCTTTTGGTAATGTGTGACATAAATAAATCAATGTCTGCTACTTATTAATATTTTCAGTCTTCTCTTGTTGTGCTCTGACAAAGATGTAGCTCCCTAGTTGCTGGTGGCAGATTTTTGGGTGTTGCTTGGGATTTTGTAAGTGAATTTTAAAATATATGTGTATATAACTCTGTTAAAAAAAAAGATTTTATTCATTGGTGGATATGAGATTAAATATTTCTGTGGTTTTCAGGTTTTGTTTTTTTTGTTTTGTTTTGTTTTGTTTAAAATGTAAGAATAAGTATAAGAACAAAAAAAAAGGCTGAGGTGCTTAATGCCTACTTTGCCTCAGTCTTTAGCACTGGATCCGGCAGTTTTCTGGACACCCAGCCTCATGAACTAGGAGTAAGGAAGGAGAACCAGAATGATGTCATCACAATAAATGAGGAAGTGATCAGAGATCTGCTAAGCCAGTTAGACCTGCACAAGTCTATAAGGCCAGATGGGCTACACCCAAGGGTGCTGAAGGAGCTGGCAGATGTGCTAACCAAGCTTCTCTCCATTATTCACCTGAAGTCCTGGTTAACTGGGGAGGTCCCAATTGACTGGAAGGTAGCAAATGTAACACCAGCCTACAAGAAAGGAAGAAAGGGGGATCCAGGAAGCTATAGACCTGGTACCAGAAAAGTCATGGAGCAGGTCATCTTGAGGACTATTACATGCCGTATAAGAACAACCAGGGGATCAGGCCCAGTCAGCACAGGTTTATGAAGGGCAGGTTCTGCCAGACAAACCTGATCTTCTATAAGAAGATGACCCAGCTACTGAATGAGGGAAAGGCTGAGGATATTGTCTACCTAGACTTCTACAAAGCTTTTGTAGAATTCCCAACAGAATTCTCAAGGCCAAACTGACTGCTCATGACTTGGATGAGCACAGCTCTGCTGGATAAAGCACTGGCTAGATGAAATATGCAAGTCTGTGGAACCAACAGCTAGTTTGAATGATTTTTGTATTTAGAATCAACAATGTCTTCTGAAATAAAACCAGAAATATCCATTTTCCATTGATACTAATTATGAAAATTGATCATTAACCTTTCTTTTTTAAAAGAAAATATAAGCCTAAAATTGTAGTTTGGCATTATCATATCACAACAGAAAGGTGAATTATTCCTTTGGCTGACTGAAAAACTATTGGTGGACAACCCCCTTTAAAATTAATTGTCCTCTACCTTAAGACTAGATACTTTTCCAGGGAATGTTTTCTGGTTACTCTGTTGAACACAAATTGTGAAAAACCCTACAAGCTGCAGACACTTCAGTTTTCAAAGCATGTATCTAGTGTTCAGGAAAGACACTGGAATAACGACTCTATATGCTTTGTTGCAGAACCTGGTTTAAAACAGAAACTGACTTTTCAAGTTTTACCTCTTTTGCTCTGCCTTTGTTCTTTATTTACAAATTTGAAGGAAAGGCTGAAAGGTGAGAATACTTATTTTTCATTCCTATAAAATTATTTGCCCTTCTGCCAACTGAAAAAACACTCATGGGTTGCAAGTACAAATACTTGCAGTATGCAGTTATACAAGTATGCAACTGACCCAAGAAATTAGTTAACTGAAGTCCTCATCACCAAATTTCTATCAGTCACTGTCACCTAAATTTCTGTTCTTGGTTCAGCTGAAAAACTCACCAATCTTTCTAGCACCTGGATGAAACCCTTGAGTCAGCAGATGCTTAGTGTTTAAAAGCACACTCCTCGGAGATGTTTTACTCAGAGACAGACGTAAGATTGTTATGGAAAACACAGGAAATTGCAGCAAAGCAAGTGTTAAGCCTATGGTGCAGAACTATAAGATCCAATGAATTATATAAATACATATTTTAAAATCGGATTCTGGTGTATCTCTGGTATCTACAGAGGCACTCTTTCAATTCTGTGTCTTAACAAAGTACAAGAGCAGTAGTCTATTGGAAACAGCATGATAGCTGTGCTGATTTGGTCTGGTTTGTTCACTAAACATAATTCGTTTACTTGGACCCATCTTTTAGATTTAGCTGTCAACTAATGGCTCAAAAGCAACTGCTGAGAGTAAAAGACAACTTGTACTTGTGATATCTATTTTATTTAAAAGAGTAGGAGGCTTTCTTGGAGATTACCTTCATTTTCCGTGATTTCTCCCTTGCTCTACGGTATCTTCCCTGTGGTAGAGCTGTTTATTGAGAGAAAAGTCACACGCATCACACACGCTTGTTTATGGGGCAGCTGCAGTGTTCTGTCTCTGTTTCTCTTTGCATTTTCATAGTGTGTACTGTGTGTAAACTGACAACAAGTGCTATTTCTGGAAGAAATCATAGTCAAATTATGTAATGCCTCAATGCATAGTGTTCTTTAAAATGAATGTGTGAATTTTAGCTTCAAAACAAGAAATAAATGTGAATACTTAGCACTTGCACACATGTACACATGCAAATAGATGTGTGCTGTACTTCTTATGAAGGTGGAGAAATTATATTCAAAAGAAAAGGGGAGATGATTTTAAGAAATCAAGGAGAGGAATAAATATCTCCATCAGCTTTATTCATTGGATTGTTACTTTGATTCACTTGCGTTTGGTGGTGGTGTTCATAGAATCATAGAATCAGTCAGGGCTGGAAGGGATAACAAGGATCATCTAGTTCCAACCCCCCCTGCCATGGGCAGGGACAACCTACCCTGGATCAGGCTGGACAGAGCCTCACAAAGCCTGGCCTTAAACACCTCCAGGGAAGTGACCCCAACCACCTCCCTTGGCAACCTGCTCCAGGGTCTCACCACTCTCATGGTGAAGAACTTCCTTCTCACATCCAATCTGGATCTCCCCACCTCCAGCTTTGCTCCATTTCCCCTAGTCCTGTCACTACCTGAGAGCCTAAAAAGTGCCTCCTCAGCTCTTTTGTAGGCCCCCTTCAGATACTGGAAGGCCACAATAAGGTCACCTCAGAGCCTCCTCTTCTCCAGACTGAACATCACCAACTCTTTCAGTTTGTCCTCATAGGAGAGGTGCTGCAGCCCTCTGATCATCCTCGTGGCCCTTCTCTGGACATGCTCCAACATGTCCACATCTCTCTTGTAATAGGGGCCCCAGAACTGGATACAGTATTCCAGGTGGGGTCTCACCAGGGTAGAATAGAGGAGAAGAATCACATCTCCTGACCTGCTGGCCACACTTCTCCTGATGCAGCCCAGGACACAGTTGCTGTCTGGGCTGCATGTGCACACTGCTGGCTAATGTTGAGCTTTTTGTCAACCCAGACTCCCAGGTCCTTTTCTTCAGGGCTGCTCTCCAGCCATTTGCCACCCAGCCTGTATTTGTGCTTGGGATTGCACCAACACAGGTGTAGGACCCTATACCTGGCCTTGTTGAACCTCATGAGGTTGGCTTCTGCCCACCTCTCCAGCCTGTCCAGGTCCCTCTGAATGCCATCCCTACCCTCCAGCATGTCTGCTGCAACACACAGCTTGGTGTCATCAGCAAATTTGCTGAGGGTGCACTCAATGCCTCTGTCCATGTCGCCCACAAAGATGTTGAACAGGACTGGTCCCAGGGCTGATTCCTGAGGGACTCCGCTTGTCACTTATCTCCACTTGGACATGGACCCATCGACAGCCACTCTTTGGGTGCAGCCATCAAGCCAGTTCTTTATCCATCTGGTGGTCCACACATCAAACCCATGTTTCAACAGCTTGGAGACCAGGATGTGGTGCAGGACAGTGTCAAAGGCTTTGCTCAGGTCCAGGTAAATGACATCAGTTGCTTGCCCCTCATCTATTAATGTTGTGACCTGCTCATAGAAGGCCACCAGGTTTGTCAGGCAGGATCTGCCCTTGGTAAAGCCATGCTGATTGGACCCAATCACCTCTTCACTATTTTCCTGTCTCAGTAGTGCCTCCAGGAGGATCTGCTCCATGATCTTACCAGGCACAGAGGTGAGACTGACTGGCCTGTAGTTCCCTGGCTCTTCCTTCCTACCCTTTCTAAAAATGGGAGTTATGTTTCCCCTTTTCCAGTCAGTGGGGACTTCACCAGACTGCCAGGACTTTTGGAATATAATAGAGAGTGCTTTAGCAACCTCTCAGTACCCAAGGGTGTATCCCATCAGGTCCCATGGACTTGAACACTTCCAGGTTCTTCAGGTGGTCACAAACCTCATCTTCACTTATGATGGGCAGCTCTTCCTTCCAGTCCCTGCCATTATCTTCCATGGCTCCAGGAGTGTGGCTTGAGGCCTTTGCAGTGTAGACCGAGGTAAAGAAGTCATTGAGAATCTCAGCCTTTTCTATGTCACTTGT
>VWZI01010879.1:299903-384655 GCA_013396835.1 Psilopogon haemacephalus
CTGCTTCCCTCTTTGTTGGTATACATTGCTCCTGGACACAGAGGAGGAGATCCTTAAATACTGTCCAGCTGTCCTGGCCCCCTCTTCCCTCTAGGGCTACTTCCCATGATACTTTGGCCAACAGATCCCTTAGGTGATCAAAGTCTGCACGCCTAAAGTCTAGGGTCGTAAGCTTAGAAAAAGTCCTCCTGGTTGCTCTGAGGATCTTAAATTTAACTGTTTCATGGTTACTGCAACCACTGTGTCCCTGAGCCTCACGTTGGTCACCAGCCCTTCCCTGTTGGTGAGAACAAGGTCCAGCATAGCACCTTTTCTTGTTGGTTCCTCTACCATTTGGAGGAGGAAGTTGTCATCTATGCAATCCAGGAACATCCTGGATTGCTGATGTCTTGCTGTGTTGTCCCTCCAGCAGATATCAAGGTGGTTGAAATCCCCCATGAGGACCAAGGCTTGTGACCTGCAGGCCACTTCTATTTGCCTGTGAAGGGCCTCTGCTGGTCAGGTGACCTGTAGCAGACCCCTACAGTAACATCACCCTCTCCTGTCTTCCCTTTAATTTTAACCCATACACTCGCAACCAATTCATCATCTTTCCCCAGCTGGAACTCCACTGATTCTAGCTGGTTACTGATATAGAGAGCAACACCGCCTCCTCTCCTTCCCTGCCTATCCTTCCTAAAGAGCTTGTACCCATCTATCCCTACATTCCACTCATGGGAATCATCCCACCGAGTTTCAGCAATAGCTACTATGTGATGGCATCCCAGCAGCACAGTGGCCCTTAGTTCATCCTGTTTGTTGCCCAAGCTCTATGCATTTGCATAGAGGCACTTCAGCCAGGCTGGCCCTGTCCTCCTTGTGTGCCAATTCCCCTTGATTTCCTCAGGTTGTCCTGGTACACCATCCCTGGCTTGCCTCAGGGCAGCAAGTTCAGGGCACTCATTAGCTCTCAGTCCCTCTGCCTCTGGTGAGCTGCCCCAATGTTTGTCACCAGCCAGCAGGAGACTGTTAACCCCTTCCCCTTTCAAATCTAGTTTAAAGCTCTGTCAATGAGCCCTGCCCATTCCTGCGCCAGAATCCTTTTCCCCCTTTGGGACCAGTGCCTCCCGCTAGTTATTTGCAGCTCTGGTGCCTTCTAAACTGAGCCGTGATTGTAGAATCCAAATCCCTGCTGATGACACCATCCCTGGAGCCATGAATTGATCTGTTGGCTCTTCCTAAATGTTCCCTCATTCATTGCTGATGTTAGAGGGATAGAGGAGAACACAACCTGAGCTCTGATCCCTTTAGCTGTTGCCCTAAGGTTCTGACATCTCTTTTTAGTTCCTGCATCGTCACTACCCCCTTGAAAGACCAGAAGTGAGTAGTAGTCTGAAGGTCTCACAGTGTTGGGAATTTTATCTACAATGTGCCTTACCTGGGCACCAGGGAGGCAGCAGACCTCGCTATGAAGTGGGTTTGATCTGCATATTAATGCCACTGCACATCTTACTGATGCTGTTCTGATGAGTCCTGTTGTATATTCTTTCTTGGCATATAAATAAACACCTTTCAAAGCGCAAAATAGTGTTTGGTCAATGGGTTAAATGAGAATGTTTTGGGTAGCAAAGGGTAGATGATCCAAAAAAGCTACAGATGTCACTGTTAAGAGAACCCTCTATTGGTATTGCTCTGTATCTTTGCATATGTATAAGTATTGTAGATGTGTATTTTATATATACTTCAGAGAAGAGCAACTAATATACATCAGTGTATCAACACATAGCAATAATTATTTCATAGAGATATATAAGTTTGTGCTACAACAGAAGTGCATCTCATCAGTATCAGAATATGTGCTAATCAGCTTACTTAGTTTACAAAATTTATATGTCCAGTCATTTAAGAAGATTTGAGGTCAAAGATTTCCCTTTGAGATTCACAGTCTTTCTCCGCTGACATTTTGATGTGATCAGTCCATTAAGAAAAACAAACAGTAAGATGATCAAACATATTTTTGTCCCTGGGACTTTCAAGTGCTTTATATTGAAAAGATTCAGATGCATCCAAAGGAAATTTGTTCAACCTAAGATAAGGAGACCATTCATTCTTCCCTCAGCTTGATGGATACATTTGCACAAGGGGCCTCTGGAAGCTCCCCTATATCCCTTTTCAGCATATCTGTTACGTTAAGTAACTGACCTTGTTTAATGTAGCATTATCAGTGCTTTTTTTTGTGTCACAACAAAGTTTGCACTGCTAAGGACATATCTTGCAAAATCAGACCCTCTATTAGTGCTAGATGAGTCATGGAAGTCAGAAAAAAATAATTTGCTGCTTAGGTTAGTTCTACCTGCAATGGAATGGGGGTTGTCTCTAATTTTTACAGGACTAGAAAGCATAGTATTGCCTAATATTTCTCTCAGAAGTTTGGATTTTTTTTGTGTTTTGGTTTTATTTTTCTGGCCAGGAAGTCTGGCATGAGCAAGCATTTTGTATCTGTCCACTCACACTTTGTGCTTTCTGTCTTCATTTGAAATACACCACTCTGGAGCTCACAGGATTGATGAACAAATAATATGCTGCAAGAGTGAAACTATACTGCTGAGTAAATGAGTTGTTTGCTGCTGCTTTCCAACTGTCTGAGATTTAGTTTAGAACAAATCTTAAATCCCAAGATTTTCAGTATTGTTTTAAAATGTCATGGTTCTTTATGTTAGACTGTGTGCACTCTCATTCAAGATAATGTATTGGTGTGGTGAAATAGTTTTATTCCACTGAAGGGGAAAAATGGAAAAGCTATTACCAGTAACCAAAACACCACACATGACTTTTTCTGTAAGTGGTTATTTTTCACATACACACAGTAGTCCTAATCATAAAGCTGAGAAGAATTTGTACATTTTAAAATATTTTAGATACATTTCACTTTCCTAGCAGTTAGAAAAGATTGACAGATTCAGTGGCATTAGATAGATTCTGAATATGTGCAGAAGGACCCACATGGATTCCCATGATTCAATGCAAATCCAGATGGAGAACTTTATTGCTTGTTACACCTCTGTTTATATAGTCTTGAGTACAGAGCATGCACCTACAAATATTCATCTATTACCATAATCTAGGCAGGTACAGCCCAGTCATTAACACACAATGTAACTTGGTTTTCCCCAGGGCCAGATGTCCCACTATCTTTTCTCCCCCATGGGAGGTATCCTGAAGTTATGGGAATGAAGGTCAAGTGTTTTATACAGTACTCATTATTTTACTCAGCTGTGGGAATGAAGATTGAACCCTTTATACACTGCTCATTGCTTTTCTCTCTTACATTGCATTCCCACAAATGTGAAGTGACTTTTTTTCTCTGCATAAAGCACATCCTGCTAGCCTTACGGCAGGACACAATGACCTAGCATATCAAAAAGGAAAGATGTAGCTGTTATTGTTAATAGTGGTTATTACAGTGATTATACTGCCTAGCTTGAGTGTGCAAAGTTATCTTTTCTATCATCGGTACCAGTAAAAACACACTTGCTACCCTGTGATCTTTATTTAGTCAGTTTCCTGGTACTGTAGGTACAGAAGGTTGTGTTTTTATTGCAGAAGGGAGGTCCTTGTCATTCAGTTCAGGATGGACTTTGCTATATGTTAGGTTCATGTGGTGAAAACTGCAGACGTTTTTGAGCTCAGTGCCTTAACTGTAGTCTGTAGTGTGCTTAGAAAGGGAAATGGGAGGTAGAAGGGAGGTCAGAGCTGTGAAGTGACTAAGGGAGGCATGTTTTTGGTGTGAAATTAAGAGAGTGTTAAGAAAATTGGTGAAGGACACGTTGCTTTCATCAAAGCAGAAAAAGCCTTGATGAAAGAAATGCTAAAGAGGGAGATGAAATAATTAATTATCTGGGTGATATTGAGCATTCTGTATACTGCATCATTGAAAACATCTTCCCAAATGACTCTGCAAAGTTCTTGACCTCTCTTCTTCTTCCTTTCCCTACTCATTATCTCTTCTCAAGTAATGCTGTCTACTTAGCTGTTTCCTTCAACCTTTTCCTTTAGGGATTTTTTGAATATTCTCAAATTTCTTAGTCTTTTTGAAGAAAGATCTTATGCAAATATTTCACAGCACCTGGACTCTTTGTCCAACAGCACTGTGAAGATGTAGTAAAATAAATAGTTTGATTCTGTGTCTGTAGACTACTTCATGAACTATAAAGGACTTCAAAATCAATTTTTCATGGGAGGCTAAATATCTGCTTTCTGTTTACCTGTATGGCCCTGGTGACTGCAGCTGCTTTTTACAAGGTGTTCTGAAAGGAAAATTTGTCCCTCTAATTCTGAAGCTGAGAAGAGAGTAGAATTAAGTTTTGCCTAATTAGTGCTACCTTTTAAAGGTCTATTTTAAGCTGTCTTCCTTCAGCATGAACAATTTGATAGTTTCCAAAAATGTTATTTAATCATGTCTGATTGCTTGCTGGAATCTGCAATTAACTTATGTGCAAAGGAACTAACAGTATTTGCCAGGTGCCTGCATAATTTACCAAGAGCTGCTTGTGCTACATATATGTAAAGCATGTTGGCTGTTTAAAATTATTGGCCAGACTATTTTAAGCTTATGATTGACTAATTTTTATTGCTTCCTTTCATTTCTGTCCCCAGGATGACTCAGATATGAAATAACATATAATTATATTCTCTATACTACCAAACTATCCCTTGCAATTATGCCACATTGTAGTTGTTATTTCAAAAGATTCAGAACTACCTACATAGAAAGCTATTTTTGGCATGCAGTTGGTTGCTAGGATGAAGCAACATTTTCAAGTAATTTTAGATATGATATTGAATAAAAAGCTTAAATGAACTCAATGGAAAAATAGTTCTCATCTCAGAAGACCTCTGAAATCCCATTCCATCAAAAAGGGTGAGAGTAGTTTTAGGAGATTTTTTTTTCTGTTAGGACTAACTTTCCTGTCCTGCTTGGTAGGCATCTCTTGCATCAGTTGCATAATTAAAAATAGCGAGAGAATGTAAAAATTGGTCAACTCCCTGCAAGAAAAGGTTTGGGCTAAGTGTTTGGAGGGTCTTTCTGAGCATGTTTGTTCCCTAATGCTACTCTCAGGACTTCTTTCATAGATTCATAGAATGGTTTGGTTTGACAACCACCCTTTTATTTAGAGACAGTGTGCTGCTGCTGAAGTTTGCAGCGTGGTTCATATGATTGGCCATCTTGCCAGCATTTTCAGGGAGTTGTCTAAGAAAGGGACCTTAAAGATCATCTAGTTACCAACTTCCTGCAATTTGCAGGGACACCTTCCTTTAGATCAGGTTGCTCAAAGACTCATCCAACATGGCTTTGAACACCTCAAGGGAAGGGGCATCTACTACTCATCTGGGTAACCTGTTCCAGTTTTTCACCACCCTCACTCTCAAGAATTTATTTCTAATACTCCATCTAAATCTACCATCCTCAAACTTCAATTCATTCCCTCTCATCCTGTCACTACAAGCCCTTCCCAGTTTTCTTGTAGGCCCCTTTCAGCCTACAAGCCCCTACTGGAAGGCTGCTATAAGGTCTCTGTATGGCCTTCTCTTCTCCAGACTAAACAGCCCCAGCTCTCTCAGCCAGTCCCCTTAGGGGAGGTTCTCGAGCCTTATGATCATCTCTGTGGGCTCCTTTGGACTCACTCCAGCAACAAAATATCCTTATGCTGGGGGCACCAGAACTGGATGCAGTACTCCAGGTGGGGTCTCACAAGAGCAGAGCAGAAGAGGAGAATCACCACCCTTGCCCTGTCAACCACACTTCTTTTGATGTTTCCCAGGACATAGCTGGCCTTCTGGGCTACAAGCTCACATTGCTGGCTCATGTTGGATTTTTTGTCAACTGATACCACCAAGTGATTCTCAAATCCTTCTCTAGCCACTCTTCACCCAGCCTATATTTGTGCTTGAGATTGCCCTGACCCAGTTGCAGTACCTTGCACTTGGCCTTGTTGAACTTCATGTGATTAGCATGGGCCCACCTCTCAAGGCTGTCCAAGTTCCTCTGGATAGCATCCCTTCCTTCCAGGGTGTCAACTGGACTATATATTTGCATTTGCACTTATAAATTTCTGAATACTGGACATCTCAAGAGTTTTCCTCACAGTCTTTGCACGTTTTTTCTCCTAGTTTCATGGAGATAAAACTTTAGATTGAAGTAGTTTTGCCAAGTTTTCAGGCCTCACAATCTGACAGAAAAGTTTCTGTTGTCTAACATCTGTCTTCTTTGTAAAATGTGGAAATTTGCACAGTTATTAGTATCTGAAAATCCCCAGAAAATAATTGTGAAATAAACTGAGAAGGCAAATATTTTAATGGGAATACTAATCAGCAGTAACTCTGGAATAAAAAAAAAATCATGTGGTCCCTGGTGCCCATGTTATCAGGATCTATGGCTTTAGACTGCCATTTATTGGAAGCTATCACAATAAACCCAGACACAAATAAAAACTAACTCTTGCCTCATAATTTTGTCAGTCAGATACACAAGCACAGACAACTTTTATTTCCCAAGTACAAAGTAGCAAGTATATGTCAACAGCATAACAACATGGCGATCTGTAGTCAGTTCTGCATATGTCCTATTATGTGTTATTTACATTGAAACCAAGAAGCAAATTGCTCAGTTTAATGCTTCTGAATCCATTTGCAACCTTTTTCTTTTTCCGTTCAAAAAGCTGGTGAATATTGCCTTTCATTCAAAAGACTGTGCATATCTTAAATTTCCCAAGGAATAATGTGTTACCATAAAGCTGTTGCAGACTCCGAAAGCAGAAGATAAGGAGAAAACAGCACAAACACAACAGACTTGATAGTTTATTGTTACATGAACCAGTCGCAATTGATGTAACCATATCAGAGGCTTGCAGGTGTTTAGATTTTAAGATGACATTTGAGACTGCAAAGGTAATATTGCAGCAGCAGCCTTGATAAATATAATCCTGTCTGAAGCTCTGTGTGCCACTCATTCAACTGGAGCTTTAAAAGAGGATAAAAGGAATGTTTAGAATCTCATACAGAAAGTGTTAACAAAGTTAGTAAAAGCTTTTTTGAGACTGTGGACTTCTGAAACCTGCCAACAACTCTAGCTGAAATGAGATGCCAAGTGACTTGCAAAAAAGTGTGTGTGGAAATCCAGAAAGAGCAGTCTAGAGAGTGAGAGGTAAGTATTTTAGGATTTTTTCTTCAGGGATCAATTGTCCATTAAAGCTGGTGCCCTCTTTAGTCTGCAGCCTTTCTTGGCATGCATGAGCCTGACTTCTGAAGTGACCCTTGCAGACCAGAGAGCAAGATGCTGAACAACATTTGATGTTTCTCTATGTATATCTCCAGATTTAGATACGTGATACTACTTCTCTGCTTGTGGAGGATCAAGAATAGTCATTCCTACATTTGCTCCTGAGCTTTCTTTCCATTCTATTACCTTCTGCTCAGCTCTGTCTTCCTAATTGTTTTTTCTCTTCTCTCCTATTTTTCTTCCTTCAAATATTTGTATCATTGTACATTGTTTTCTTTCTTCTTCATTTCATCACTTAGTATGTTTCCATTTTTATTATTCCTAAATCACTAAAATTAGCTTCTTTCCTCTCTTGCAGAGTCAGCCTGTTTGGAGACATCACCAGCCATAAGTGATTGCCAGAAATACTGACTGAGTGGAGTCATGGAACCATAATGAAGGTGACTTGTCCAAAGGTAATTTGAAATCTCTTGACTACTTTATTACCATGGAAGCATTGTTCAGGCCAAGGATGGTCTTGTTAAGAAGAGCAATTGTCTCAAGGAGCAATTCATGCATTAGTAGACTCCTAAGCAGAACATAGTGGATCACAAAACCAGAAAATAGTTAATGATCTTCTTGAAATAAATTGGAAGGTAATGATGCCTCATTTATTCAAGAGAAATGATCTTGCAATGTTGATTAAGTTATAACTATTTTTGGATTTGAAGATGTATAAACTAATGTTTATATATATAGGAAAAACTTGAGGCAACAGATGCAGTAAAGGTTGCAGAATCCTTTATGAGGCACTAAGAAAAATAAAAAGGCGTTTGATTTATGAAGAGAAACCAATACTCAGTATATCAGAGAAAAAAAAAGTTCTGTGCACAGTGAGAACTTAGAAAGCTGTTTTTAAAAATGCTTTTATTAAGAATTTGAATTTAATTAGGTATGCAGACCTGTTGATGCAGAACTCTGTCTGGCGTATTGCTTACCCAGTGCAACAAAGGATGAGAATTGGCATTGTTAGAACACTGCAGGTGGTTGAATATGCCTGGAAATTTTCCTGTGAGTTGTCATAAATATGTTTCAAGTACCTTTGTGTGTGTAACACACAGTTATCTATTCCAAATTTAATATAGTTTATTATTTTTTATATTTAGCAATTTCACCATAGACCATAATTTTTAATAATAGGTTCTTTGTATGGCTATGGAAAGTATTACACAGAGGAAAATAAACAGGGAATCTAGAACACTAGCAATAATATAACAAATATTAACTATTTAGGAAAGAGAATCCTGTGGCAAATGTGCTGCTCACCCTCGAGGAAGAACTGAGAGGCTCCTTTCTGCTAAGGCAGAAGACACAACAGAATTCAGTTATAGAGAGGCTTATGAATATTTAATCACAAAGTATTATCTATGGATTCTCGGGGCTAACTACAGTTTCCAGACAGTAGCCAAACATTGAAGGGAGTTCTGTCAGTGTCTTCATAGCTGTTGAGAGGGTTCTAGATCTTCCCAGGCTCAAACAGGGTGCTGGGAAAGAGGCAGATGATCTCTGACCTGATCCTGGTTCCTCTTGGCATAGAGGTTTGCAGAGGTACAGGCAGGATGTCTTGCAGATGTGCAGAGAGCACAATGTTGGTAGCACTTCTCACCATGTCATGAGGAACTTAATGCCTTCTCCTGGTAAATTTGAAGCACTTAAGTTTCTAGGTAGTTCAAGCCCAAAACATCAGGGCTAAGCTGGAACGAGGCATTGAGGCAGAACAGAAAGTACTGAGGCAGAGCAGAACACATTGAGGCGGGACAAAGCAGAGCACATTGCCCAAGCAGAGCAGTGAGGCAGGGCAGAGCAGAGCACACTGCTTGCAGCCTATCTCCATTTATATTACTTGCCTGAGTGTGATGGCTTCCACAGAGATTCACCAATCAGGATGGCATTTTGCCAAACTGACCATGTTAGGTAAAACCAGGGCTTGCTTATCATTACTTGGGCAAGACACTAACAAGTACAAAAAACCTGTGGGTACCTGTTTATCACTTTGGAAGGGGACATAAAGTTCCAAGCCTTTTTTTAACTCCTGTTCTTGCTTCCCCCATTAGCAGAAAGATGAGGCAAGACAGGACATGTTTTAGGCCTATTAGCCTTCCACAACAGTGTGCCGATGCAGGTTTTTCATAAAATTCAATGTCATTTTTTGCTTTGACTGAATATAAGGAGATTTGCCACTGTTCTTTAATCACTTTTCAGGTTTTCAAAAAGACCCTTAATACATTGCTTCCTGTTAAAAATTGTCAACACCATTGGCAAGCCCTAAACATGAACATGAAGGAGTTGTACACTTTTGGATATGATTAACTTTGGCACAGTGCTTGTTCCCATAGCTAAACCCTGGGTGCACTGCTGTTCTTGTTGGGTTCATTATGTGTTTTTTCTTTTTCCAAGATATTATGTATTCAAAGTGAAAATTTCATCCCCTCTCAGATTTGGCAAACAGAGACTTCATCTAGAAGCATACTGATTTTCAAGAAAAAATAATTTGTTCCCTTGGAGAGGCAGGAGGGAAGATATGTGGATTTTAAAATCCTCCATTGTATTTTATAGCAGAAAACTCTATGTTTCTGCATGTAACATTGTTGCAAGCACTTGCTTAGAAGTGACCTTGATGATCATTTATGCAATTTTAAGTTCTTCTTTTAAATGTTAAATTCTAAGAGAGTGATAATATTGTACATAAACTCCCACACTGATGTGAGACACCTAGGAGTAAGAGAAGTGGTTTAAAGCTTTTTAATCTAGATTGTGTTTATACAGACAGCAAATCCTGTATGGGGTTAAACTGAAGGTTCATGTAGTTCACTCTTCTGCTTCTGGCATGCTGCAAAGAAAAATCAAATAATCTCATATTAAATGAGTAGCATTTAGTTACCTCCATATTCATTTAATTTCTCATCTCAATTTGTTGATAAAGCATAGCATTGTGAGTATGATACAAATATTAGTATTAGTATTTAATATTGTGCTAACAGTCTGCAGTCAGGTATTTCATGGTACATGGAGTGAATAACATAAACAGTTTCTAAGTATTAATAAATTTATACTGCTTGAACAAAAAGTACATAAGCCTAGAAAAAAATCCAATGATCAGTGCTATCTCTTCAGTGTAGTGCTTATGTGTACATTGCAACATACAGAACTAATTTATTGCTAGTTGTCTTTCAGCTTCTGCAATGCTTAAATGGGTATTTATCTGCATAGCAAAATCCATTGTGGCCAGGGAATATTTGTGATTAAATGGAATTTGTCCAGTAGCAAACTCAGAGGCTATAGGGTTGTGTTTTCCAGGAACAGTTACCCATAGTTTCCACACTTCTTTTTATCCTTTGCTTAACATTGTTTTACAGGATGCTTGACATTTGAGGAAGTTGTGCCTTCATGAAGAGCATTTTTAATTATTATAATAATGAGCAGCTTGGTGTGGGTTTATGTAAGTTTAAAAACAAAAAATTCCTTCTCAAAAATATATGTTTAAAGGAGGACTTCATATTTTGTTGACTCCAGCAAACTTTTGATTCAGCACAGATGAATTGCAGGTACACAGTAAGTTCCACTTACTCCTAGAATAGTTCAGAGAGAGACTGCAGCAGTGATGCCCTCCCATTTCATTCTTGTTTTAAGTATTAGTGCTTGGGAACAGATGTTTATTTTTGTCAACAGTATTTGCAGCTCTGAAGCTGCCAGGTTAGATACTTGTAAGATGAATGTTTATCACTATCTGTTAGGCCTGAGCTGAAATAGTTCTCATTTCGGTCAAATCTGCATAAGTTATGGTGTAGTTTTCAAGCCAGCAGGATTTATATTTTTAAAGTCATTATTATTAGATTATTATATTAAGCAGTGTGATGGGTTTCTGAACGTTGTTATATCATTTAAATACAATCTTATAAATGTTAGGAATTTAAGTGTATATTGCTCCATTATTCAAAACCATCAGGATGCAGCTTTCAACCAATGTATTTTTAATACAGTTAATTTGTTGGGGGTTTTTTGTTGTTTTGTTTTTTTAAAAAAAAAAGACACTTGCATATTTTAATCTCCTATACTGTCAGTATTGAAGAAGGTCTCCCTTGTCTTTTTTGCTCAATGAGATAACTTGACTGATAACCTTTATATAGTTCAGGGACTTACTTCATTGCTTTCTAATAGAGTTTCTGGAGAGTATAGATTTAGATTACAATGTCAAATGGCCATAGGGCCTCAGGGAAATATGTTCTCTTTAATGGACTTGTTAATGATTACCATAGAAGAGATTCTAATAGTATCAGATGTAAACGTTGTCACAGCCCTCTATCTTTATCATGCAGATATGGAGATGCATCATTAATTCACACAGACTGATTCTCAAAGCTCTGCAGATTGATGCACTTTGATAATATCTGAAGGAAATGAAAAGCTGTGCATTATCAGTTTAATATTTCAAATCTCAATTTCCAATTAATACGGTCTAAGAGAAAAGACTAATTGAACCATGACAGTGGTATGGGTCATTCAAAAGAGATCAAATTCACACTATGCTTCTATCAGTTTCAGATTCACTATGCTTCTTTGTGTCCTCCTTGAGAGGCATGTGACTCATATCGGTGAAGTGTCTCAGCTGCAAAGTAAAAACATAAAATACTCTAGACAAGCAGAAGAAAACTGTAGGAACATGAAACAGTTTACAGAATCTAGAATAATTTTTAAACAATGTCTTTGTCAGGAGTTATTTACCTTTATTCAAGTGTAGTAGTAGTATCTTATTCATTTATCTCCACTTTGATGGACTTATTCATAATGCATGGGATGAAATAAATCAGTCTTCCTCAAATTTGTAGCTTTGGACAGTACACTTTAATAGTATATTTATAAAGTACTTGGTCAAATGCTATATGAATTTGATTATGAATATTTGGGTTGAGTTTATTGGGAGATGTTTTTGGTAGGAAACACTTTGGATTATTTCTTTTTTTGTAACCATTTGAAATACCAGCATTTTCAGAACAAATAAGAAATACTTTTTTGTGTGTGTGTGTGTGTGTGATTTTTTCTTTTTTAAATGCAAGGTAGCTTTTAGAAATATGGCAATTACAACTATGTTGTCACTTGTGCTGGAATGGTAACGATAGAATCAAAAAGAATTTATTCAGTGACCTGTTTGATATCAGAATGTTCTATTGAATGGATCTCTTTAATTGGGCAGCAGAAGAGCAGATTTTGCAAAAGGGGAGGAGATGATGTTAAGTTGCCCTGAAAAGAAGACAAAATACAAGCACCTGATAGTGTCATTTGTACTGAAATGTAATCAGCTGTGAAATCATGAATGAGAGCATTCAACTCCAAAATTGCTAAGTGCAAATATGTGTGTGTAAAAGAATTTGCCTTTCAAAAGGCAAATGAGATATCCCTAGCAAAAGTTGTGGAGATATTATTTTAGATCAATAAAGGATCAACAAAACCCTCAAACTAGGGAGTAATTGATCTCATATAGAAGAATAACTACAGGAGCATGTAGAATAAGGGGAAAAAAAAAAGGTACAGCACTAGAATGCTACATGCAATTGGGATTTAAATAGATTCTCTTGATCTGCTCTATTAAATTCCTGTTTTGCCAAAAATAATGTAAGAACATTTTTTGTGTTTATCTGAAACATAATGCTGCTAGCACATGAATCTGTTACAGACTATGAAACTTTCAGAGAATATTAGCTTGGTGGTGTTGATTATAAGATCCAAGACAGGAGGAATCGTATCACAATCCATATGCCCCCTAGGTTTATGGGTACAGATGAAAGACTACAGAAAATAAGGTCTTGCAGAACTGGTAAAGTTGTGAAAATTAGTATTGTCAAAGGGAATTTAAATCAGAGACTTCTTTCCTGCAGGACAGCAGTAAGAGAAGTCATCTGTGATGTGGTGGCTTAAGAACTTGCCCCCCAACTATTGAAATTTACCAGATCAACTCAGATGGCTTGGAAGTAAGACAAAGCTGTATTTACAGCAAAGCAAAATTTACAAGCATATATATATGATATATTTACAAGTATTCACAATTATATATAATTTGGAAATAATACAAGAATCCAGATTCCCTCCCGGACAAAGAAACTTCCCAAAAGAAGCTCAAAGGCACTCTCTCTCTCTCTCTCCCTCTCTTTCCCAGACAGAAAACAAAGCAACCAGCAAGGCTTACTATATTATCTGTTAGCCGAGAATAATGGAGAGATTAGAGCAGAGCAAAGCTGAAGTGAAGGAGAAAGCATCCCAAAGCAAAGAGGGATAAGTTATTTATATTTGTCTTTTTATCCCTTTCAGCAAACCAATGAATGATATAGACTTCATTTTCTTTTTGTAACCAATGACTTAATTTCTCTCTTTAAAATATTCCAATTACTCCCAACACAATCCACCCCTCTATATTATTCATTGTTTAGTGCAAAATTATCTATCTAATCTAAAACAATATTTACAATGGTGAATAGTATAATCCTTACTTTGATTTCATTTATTCTGGCTAACTCAGATGCAGATGATTCAAAGGCTCAGAAAACAGGAAACTCTCTCTTCACAGATGAGGCAAAAACAGGGACTCCCAGGTGAAATAGGCTTCTTGCTCCTGTACTGTATATTCCTTGTAGATTCTTCCTTTGGACATCACATTGTACCTGAAACAGAAACTCCTAACAGCTTATATTATACACTCTGAATTTAACTTCTCAGCTAAAGTTAGATTTATTTGTGTAATACACAGAATTTCACCATTCTCTTGCATTACCCAGTATGCGTGACCAGGACCTTCTGCAGAAACCACCCCTCAGACAGGTTTCCATTCACCTGAAGGAGAAAATGCCAAACACTTTTTCCTAGCAGATTCTTTTCATGTACAACAGGAACTTTATCACCATCCACTGTTTGTATCAAATCTGACTGTGCAGGTCCTGCTCTATCTACAGAACCTCTACTATTTATTAAGCAGGTTGCTTGTGCTAAATATTTGTCCCAGTTTTTCAAAGTTCCACCCCCCATGGCTTTTAGGGTGGTTTTCAGCAAACCATTTTAGTGTTCAATCTTTCCTTAAGCTGGTGCATAGTAGGGTATGTGGTAGATCTACTCAATAACATGTGCTTTAGCACAGTTTTTCACAAGATTGTTCTTGAAATGAGTTCCATTGTTTGATTCAATTGTCTCTGGAGTTCCATGTCTCCACATGATTTGTCTTTCCAAACCAAGAATGGCGTTATGTGCAGTAGCATGTGGAACTGGATAGGTTTCCAGCCATCCAGTGCTTACCTCTACCATCATTAGCACATATTGCATGCTAGAACAAGAATGAGGTAAAGTGGTGAAGCATAGCAGATAGACTACTTCATACTTCAACCATCTCTTCCCACACCATAAGGGCTTGATTTGCTTAGCCTGCTTAATAGCAGCACAAATGTCACAGTCATGTATGACTTCTGTGATAGCGTCCATGGATAAGTCAATTGACCTATCACGTACCCACTGGTATGTTGCATCTCTGCCTTGATGTCCAGATGAATCATGGGCCCACTGAGCTAAAAACAGTTTATCTCAGTGTTTCCAATCAAGGATCACAGTTTGCACCAACTTGAGAAATTTTGGCAGCTAGATCTGCCTGATAGTTGTGGTGATGTTCATTAGTAGCTTTGCTCTTGGGCATGTGTGCATCTATGTGTCCCACTTTTACTGGAATCTTCTCAAAACATCAATGTCTTGCCACAGATCAGTACACCAAATAGGCTTTCCTTTCCTTTGCCAGCCATTCTTTTTCCAACCTTTTAGCCAATCCCATAGTTGGCTATGGTTACCATCCATGAATTGGTGTAGAGGTAAAGGATAGGCAAATTTTCATGTTCAGCTACATCAAGAGCAAGTTGGATAACTTTTACCTCAGTGAACTAACTGGATTCACCTTCTTCATCTCTTGCTTCAGTAAGTCTCCTGCTAGGACTCCAGACTGATGATTTCCATTTTCACTTGCTCCTAACAAGATGACAGGAACCATCTGTGAACAAAGCATAGTTCTTTTCCTGATCAGAGAGATCACCATAAGGAGAAGCTTCCTCAGCATGAGTTACTCTGTCTTTTGGAGGTTTTGTACAATTTGTGCCTTCTGGCCAGTTGGTGGTCACTTCCGCTAGGCTGGGTCTCTTGAGATTTCTCATTCATGCTCATTGGGTTATCAGAGCCATCCACTTAAATCAGGTTGCATCTATAGCATGATGTGGTGTGACTGTCCTGGCTGAGATGGGTCAGGGTGTTTGTAAGGTGCTACAGTTGTACTACTTACCACTGACGTGGTGACTGAGCAGAAGCTAAAGCACACAAAGCTCTTGAGTAAGGCTTTGTTACTTTTAACTTCACAAGAATAATAAATCCTGAAGAAAAGTATTATTTCTGTATTTCTGGATACAATTATGTACATTTCAGTCTCATATTGCTTTTAAGTTATTGATAAATCTATTAAATTAAGTATTCTAATTACTTACCTCTAATGAAAACATGCAAATATCTGAGATTGGTGTGGGGCTGCTATAAAATGTCTTTTTATTATATTTCTTCTATAAGGAAAAAGAGAAATTTGTGCTGTTTTTCTGAAATCTTATATATTCTTCTGACATTATTCTTGTTGTGATACACTGTGTTCTCAGGACTGAAGGGCAATTCCTTCCTGCTTCCTGTAAGTTGTTTGGGCAGTCTGCCTGTTTGGACATACTGCCAAGTGTTGCGGAGCACTTCAGATTCCTTCATTCCCCCTCTCTGTCTCCAGAGGTTTGAATGGGGGAAGAAGGAGGCATTAAAAACTGCTTCCCACCACCACCACCCTTGGGGGCTTGAAGGGGGAATGGCAAAAGGTGCCTTTTTCCACACATGTACTGACTCATGGGAAAGCCAGTGATGGAATCAGCTGGTGACTGACTGGATTCTTTGCACACAGCATATATGGCAAGTTGTACTGAGTTTAAACTAGCTACCCCGAGCCCAAAAGCCCAATACTCAATCCAATTTGTAAGTAAAAGATATAAAACTTTAACAATAAATAGGAGAGAAAAGGTTTTTTTACAGAAGGTGGGAGAAAAGGGGAACCAGAATGCAGAGTATGGGGAAATGAGGGAAAAAATTACAGAGAGGCTGGGGAGAAGGGGAAGAAAGGGAATAAAATGCACAAAATAGAAATACAACCCATGGCAGACAATTGAGTCCAAGTGCTGAGATGGATGATCTTGACGTTGGATGAAGGAAGGATGTAGGAATTTGATGCTGAAAAGCAGTTAGTCCAAGTTCCAAATAAAAATGGTGGTACTCTCCATGTGTTGGCAGAGGAGCATGTGGTGGTCTAGCAGCATAGCAGCTACCCCAGGCAAGCAGGGCCAAAGAGAGCAAGAGAGAAGACAAGATGTCTCCTCTTGTATAGTAAAGGCCTTAGCAGGAAGTGGAAGTGGCTAGCTATGATACCTGGAGGCAGGTCAGACCACCCCTTGGGAGGAGTCAGAAGGCTCCCAGGTGAGCTTAAGCCATTACACAAGTGGACACATTGTCTAGGAAAATTTACAAATAAAGTGAGAGGGAAAGTTTGGTGTTCCTGCTTTTGGGCAGTTCCTGCTTTTGCAGAGTTCCTGTTTTTGCACTGGTCTATGCAGTCCCACTCTTACACAGTTTGTGCTGCTCCCCAACTTGCTGCAAGTTCAGCAAGTCCTTAGGTCCAGTCAAGAACGAGCTGCCAGCGACACCCAGACCTGATTTCTCTCAGAACACACCACATCCTGACTTCCTGCTCACTACCCTGCGCCAGGGAACATGCCAGTGATTTGTCTTTTCCCTATGCTGCTAAAGCAGTGCTGCTCCATGATCTTTTGTCTCCTGGAAGCTGTGTCTGAGACATTCTGATTTTGGTGGGTTTTATTTGCCTTGGACTTTGCTGCATGTATCTGCAACTGGAATATAGCTTGCAGTATCAGAGTCTGCCACAGAGAAATTTGGCAGGAATCATTGCTAAATTCCTACCTCACCTCCATGAGTAAACTCTACTGTTCCCTAGGTTCTCTGCTCAGCCTGATTTATAAGCGGGGTAGAGCTGTCTTGTAGCTTTGCCTTTTCCATTTCCTGACTTTCCTAAATTTCTAAATTTGCCCATAATCATCCTTGTGATTTTTTTCCCCGACCGAATTAGAACTAGATCTGTAACCTTAACTAGATCTGTATATAGTTTGGGGGTGAGCTTTTTGGGGAAATGAAAATAATTCTATTTTAATAATGCCCACCTTGGCCAATTAATCCTCAACAAAATCACCAAGCCTTCCAGATTATTAACAATGTGGAATGTATTGCAAGGTCTGGAATGATTTCTTAACTTACTGTGAGAATTTGGAGAAGTGAAACATTAGCCCTTTTTGTGCCATGTGAACTCTGCTTTTCAAAATGTAGTCCATTCTTTCTTTTTCTCTCACTCATACTGATGTGATCTAGTTTTTATGTTACAGTCTGTGCAAAATATAAAATTTGCCACATATTCAGCTCAATCTTTCTTCCACACTTCTCACCTGTTTCTAATTTCCCTTTAGGAAGTAATTTTCTACCCCTATTGCAAGGTTCTAATTTTAACAATCCCAGCCCACCCAGAGCTGTTGACTCGAAGAAGTATTTCACTGCACAAATCACTTAGTGTGTTGATACTTCTTGTTAGTATGCAGTGTCAGGTTAGCACCTCTAGATAACCTTGATAAATTAAAAATTGGCTTATCAATATTCAATCAACCTAGCTCATTTACCCAAGTGTGTGACTTCCTTTCTGTCAGAGCTGAGCTAAAAATGCACTGCAAAAGTAAATAGAATGGAATTTTATATTTTCCTTTTAAACAGAAATTAAATGTCTGATTCTAATGTCTCCTTAAATACTGCGGTGTAGCAACAGTGAAATTATATATAGTGGCATATATGATATCACAAAAAGGTTGTTTTCATTAGACAATTTTTCCTGGAATGTAGTGGACAGCTAATCAACACTTTATTGGGAAAAATTAGAAAAGGTGTGTTTGGTCTGCCCAGTTCTTTGTATTTGGTGTTGAGTCTAGCTGATTCTTCCCTATAATTATTATAGAGTTTCATACCTTGCAAAGGGCTAGGAGCCATGTTTGGTGGGCTCTTCTGAACTTATTTTCTTTTCATATACCGACAGCTGTGTAATTTAGAATGTCAGACCTCCCCTCATCTTGTGCTTTATTGCTTTTTGCAGTTCATAAACTCTCAAATATCCTTTTGTGCTTGCACAACAATTATTATACTATAGTTTTCTGTAACTGTCCCACTTAGTTGAACAACTGCTTCATTGTGTCTGTTGGCCATCATCTTGGTTTTTGCAAATCACAGTATAAATTATTCAAGATATATGACAATGCTGTCTTAACATTATAACAAAAATCTAACAGCACACTGGGTGAAAAAAACAGGCTTAGAATAGCTTACCAGACCAAGGTTTTCAAAAGGTACAGTAATTGTGGGGAACTGAATTGTGACGCCATAAATAGGTATGATTGTCAATAGGCAGGTGGGCAGCAGCTTTGTCGTTGAAGATGTTTCTCATCTCTCTCTGCTTGAGAATGGCTTTCTTTGATGTTCTGGGTACTGGGCATGACCACTGAAGCTCCAAGATGTTCTGTGATATGTTCCTAAGAACATTCATGCACTCACTTCTAGATGGCAATCTTTTATCACAATATGCAGACCGCCTTATATATATAGTATATATATAGCATGAACTTTGAAGACCCTAACTCATAAAATCAACATTTCCTGAGACTTCTTAACCTACATTTATTTTGTGTCATAACAGCTGTCTTGGAAACAGAGGACTTCAGCAAGTTCCTGGTTTTTTTTTCTGATTTCAATGATCTCTAATTTTGTAATGAAAATTAACTTCTTCTTAAGCTTTGAAATTCTTGGAGTTTCTTTTTCTCTGTATTCCATGTTGCCAATGCAGAAGTGCACTTTGCTGAGTATTGTTTATTCTAGTAACGTTAATCTGTATAGGTTTTTGCATTGATAGTTAAAATTATTTCAGTCCTGAAAAAAACAAACCAAACCAACCAACCAAACAAACAAAATCAAACCAAAACCAAAAACGCCAAACCACCACATAAGCTCAAGAATTTTACCTTTGAATTAATTTAAGCAAAACATTTAAACAAAATCTTGTGGGCTTAAAACTTTGAAAGAAAAAGAAATTGTTTAAAAGTTTGTTGTTTTTCTGAATTAACATTTACGTAAAATACTTTATAGGTTTGGTTTAAAAGGAATTTTATTCTTTAAATTTTGCATCCCTATGAAAAATTCTTAACACAGTGTTAATGGCTTAATTAACTAATAAATTATTTCTAACATTCAAGTATCTTTTGTATTCCTAGACCACTTCCATGCCACTCTCCTTATCTGGACTTGATGTAGACTTATAAAAGAAGTAAAAAAACACATGAAATGCAGAGCCAATGAAAAGCAGAAAGCCTGTGCCAAGATTTGAAAGTTTCCCTAGAAAAACATGCAAAAAGCTCAAGATTTTATTCTTGAAAAATCACAGTAGTTTTTAAAAGTGTACCTAGTAAATTAGTTTCTGAATTTTGTATTTGTTGAAAGATATGAATATTGGAAAATTTTAGGGCTCATATCTTAACTTCATTCTTTGATTAGGACTTTAAAATTGATAGTATCTCCTTGGAGAGTCTTTATACACACCCACTCATTCTGAGTTGGATTAATGCTCAAGGTCACTCATTGATTCTTCAGCTGTTCTTGCCTTACCCCACCCCAATGGCAGTTATTTTATAATGAAGTGTAATATGGGTTTAATTAAGTCCTGTCAAGATTCAAAAGTTTGCTTCACTTAAAAACCTCAATACAATTGTTTCTAATTTTGAGGCAGCCAAGAAAAATGCTTCAGAGAGTGTGCATGCACCAAGGAGAAAAAAAAAATACAAAAGGAAATGCAGTCAAAGAACCACTGTTCAGATTTATATATATATATATATATATCAGCAAGTTGTTGCTCTTTTGCATTAGATAAATATTCATGTGTCTTCTCTAGTGAGACTGACAGTGCATTTTAAAAAAGTGAATAATTATAAAATACAATATCACAGCATCACAGTCCATAAGTGCCAGGTCCACATGCCACTTGAACACCTCCAGGGATGGTGACTCCACCACCACCCTGCGCAGATCATTCCAATGTTTGGTAACCCTTTCGGTGAAGAAGTGTTTCCTAATATCCAGCCTAAACCTCCCCTAGTGAAGCTTGTAACCATTTTCTCCGGTCCTGGAGGCAGAGGAGGCTGGTCCCCTTCTCACTCCAGTCTCCCTTCAGGTGAGGTCTCCCCTCAGCCTGCTCTTCTCCAGATTGAACAAACCTATCAAAGATGCCATTTGATATCATCAATATCTTGTTCTACTAGATTCACTATGAAGAAACGTAACATTAAAAAAATGCCTTATTACATAGTTCTGCACTGATAACTTTGTAACCACACATTTACCCTGGATTAAAGCTGCCAATTCACAGATAAGCTGTACTGTCCTGCTGCCAATGTTATTGTTGACCAAACTGCTTTCTAGGTACAGGAAGGAGAAGTGGGCCCATTCCTGAGTCAATTAGCTGTTATTTAGGCTGTTTGCTGCTTCTCTAAATCAGTAGCCTTAATTAATCTGTACAGTTTTCTAGTTCCTTTAGGGTAGGCAAGCACCCTTAGGAATGTATAGCTGGAAGATGCTCTATGTCCTCTGCTTGGTAATTTATTTCCTTGCACTGCAAGAACCATTTTTTCTGTTTAGTTTTGAATTACAGAGTAGGATGAAGCAAATGAAAGCACCTGCAATCAATAGCAGATGAGGAGGGGATGCATCCTGAGACACTGGCCAGAGGATGAAAATCAAAGACTGTTCTAAATGTACAAACCTCTCCTCAGCAAAGAAGAGCAAAAAGACAATTAGCATAATAGAACCTTGAAATATCCAGACTGGAATATGATTCAGTCAGGACACTTTGGTAACCACAGTAACAGCAGGCAGCTTCAGCCTTCAAATTATTCATCCTTGCAGCAAGAATTTAATAGAACAGTGGTGGAATTTGTGTTTGTCCCTTGGAAAAGATAAAACAGACCCTAAGAATGATAATGTGGAGGAGAAAGCTCTTTCTAAGTTTGAATTTTAATAGAAAACCTAAAATTTCCACACAGCTCACTGTCTTGTATGCAACTAGTCAAAAGTCTGTCCAAGGAACAACTAAGAGAAGAGCCTCTTTGCTTTCATTTTGCAGTTTCATGTTAGCTTAGTTCTGTGAAATGCAGATTTTTATGATTGTTCTGGTTTGTGTCAGAACAGAATTAGTGCTGTTCAGTGGTTTCACTTCTCAGCTCAGTCTCTTCTACATAACCATGCTATCTACAGCTAATGGCTAAGATGAATCATCTTATTTTTAAATATATTTTTTTTTAATGCCCAATTAAATCAGAAAGAGCGATTGGCCCAGATGTTAGCCCTTGTCCTGGGTCTCAAGTTCTCCCCTCCAGACAGATGGGAAGGAAACTAACCAAAAAATCAACCTTCTGTGTTGAGATAGAGTTCACTGAAATGGTGCACTATACAGTTACCTTAGCAAAAGCAGCAGCAGAACCCTTCAAGAGAACTGTTCCCTCCCCAACCCAAGCACACAGCATCCAGCCCAGTGGAAAAGAACAAGACCCCAAACCCAGAAACAGCAACCAGAACAGGAAAACCTCTCATGTTAAAATCTGAACGACAAGCCCCACAATACTTTGCTCCAGCCAGCACTTTCATTTTGAACCTGGCATGAGGACAACATGGTATTGAATACACACTTAAACAGACTCAGCTCAAGCCAAGACATTATCCACCCCATATCTGTACCATCTCCATCATGCCCCGCAGCAATTCACATCACATGGCTTACATTGTACAACACTCACTGTCCATTCTCACTGGAAATGAGGTTGCCTTGTGGGACACAGAAGACTTCTCACTACAGATGCTCTGGAGCTCTGCCCTGTTCCATTACAGTCTGGATCAATCCATGATCAGTCCAAATGTCCCCAGTGGGCAGTTCATTCTAGTTACTCCTTCCCCACCTCTCAGGGAAAGCAAACAGCTGGGGCTGTTCAGTTTGAAAAAGAGGAGGCTGAGGGGAAAACTCATTGTTGTCTACAACTACCTGAAGGGACATTGTGGAGAGGCTGGTTCTGGTCTCTTCTCACAGGTAATTTGAGACAGAAAAAGGAGGAATGGCCTCAAGCTGAGACTGGGTAGGTTTAGACTGGACATTAGGAAAAAGAATTTCACGGAGAGAGTGGTCAGGCATTGGAATGAATTGCCCAAGGAGGTGGTTGAGTTACCGACCCTGGATGTGTTTAAAGGTTGTTTGGATGTGGTGCTTAGGGATATGGTTTAAGGTGAATCTTGAAGAGTAGGATTATAGGTTGGACTTGATGATCCTGAGGACCTTTTTCAACCTGGATGTTTCTGTTTGCATCCCAGTACTCTTCTTTCAACATATCCAGCTGCTGGGATCCTCCTGTCACATCAGAAACACAGATGGGTTCCACCCTTCTTGGTTTGATGACATCAGAGTACACTGTGCCTGTATCTACTAAAGCTTTATATTCATGGGTTCAGATTGCTAAGCTGTCAGATCCATACAGTCCAATAAACTCAGCTGTCCCTCTCCTCCATCTGGTTGGAGACAGGATCTCTCTAATTATAACCTGGTTTACTTCTGTTTATAAGGTGCAAAACATTTGCTCACTATTTTGCTTTGTGACAGGTCTTTGACTTTTCAGTTCACGAGAAGGAAAATGCTTGGCAGCCAACCATTTTGGTTGGCAGCCACATCTGCAAATGATACTAATTAATGAAGATTCCTTGCCTTCTGCAAGGAAAGCCTAATTTACAGTTGCATTAAGAGTGTAGCCCTCCTTAGAAAGTACTATTTAGTGGAATAATTGGCATGTACTTCTTTCCCTAGGGCATACTGGAAAAAAAAACAAAACAAGATAAAGTTTTAAATTTTTCAAGTGTAACTAAATTCATACCTAAATGCCCATGCTTCTGTTAAAAGATATGGAAGTAGGAACACTTCATACACTGGACTTCACTGCTGAAACTTAGACTACAGTATTAGCTTGAAAGTCAAGCTGGATCATGAGGATGCCTACTAATGAATATGGAATCAAGCACAACTTTGGAATCACCTAAGAAAAGGTAAGTTTTGTTTTAATGCTTTTGTTCTCATAACTTTTCTGATGTCAAGGATATTAATGCATTAATGTAGCTAATGATTCAAAATGCAGTCCTGAGCACATACAGGAAAGACTTCCAGGGAATGACCCAATCGCCTCTGGAGTGGGATGGCAGTGGTCCTTCTGGCATTCTCCTTCATCTCAGAAGCCATACTGTGTCTCTCTTCTTGCAAAGCACTGTACTCTCTCTTACACAGGCCTGCCCAACAGGAGTGTTTTACTTTGGGCATCTGGAAGTGGATCTCTGCAGACCTGACAGCCAGGCTTTGTGCTGATATGCTGGGCAACATTGGAGAGACTCAGTGTGTATTTTCATACTGTTATGAATTATGCAAAATTAATAACCAATATTAATGTCAATAGCCAGACAAAGATTGTTAATATTAAAACTGTTTATTAACATTAAATCTTGCCAGAATATTATTTACAATGCTCAAAACACACGGTTTGGATACTTATACACACAGGGAACAGGTAAAATGAGAACACTTTAAGAAATCACTAGTGAATGCAAACATTAAAACTGGAAAGAGGTTCTTAGTTTCAATTATACCTCTTTTTCACCAGAGAACTTGAGAGGCTCCTTTCTGCTGCTAAGGCAGAAAGGCACAATAGAATCTAGTTACAGAATTTCTTAGAGAGAGGCTTTGAATATTTACTCACAAAATAGTAGCAGGCTACCCAAAACTTGAGGGGAATTCTTTCAGTGTCTTGAAAGTGTTGCAGGCAAAGCAGAGCCTAATATGGCAGGACAGAGCAGGCAAATCAAAAGTAAAAGAGAAAGCAGAAAAGCCTGTGGCAGAAGCCTATTTATTGTTTTGCCCAAATGCAAATGGCCACTGTGGCCACACAAATTCACCAATCAGAATGGCACTTTAACCTGACCATATTAGGTGAAGTCAGGAGCTTGCTTTCCCTTATTTGGAAGGAACAAGTCTAGGCAAGTCTTGGACCTTCAAAGTTGGTGCCTCCAAGCCTTTTGTGCTCTGCTGTGCCCCTGTGCTCTTCTTCCTCCCCCCAGCAGAGGCAAGGGACTGGGACCATAGGACCATGCCTGGGCAAGCCAGGACATGTATCTTCCATAACACATACCCCTGAGCTCTCTGGTGCATCCTCTGGTCTGACTCTGTGTGTAAAGTGCAAGTAAATCCTCAATAATTTAAACTTTTAAAATATTCACAGGTAAATAATGAAAATCCTCTTTAGACAATTGAAATGCTTACCTAAGCAGATGCCACTAGCCAGGCAGTGCTGGCAATGATTACTGGCTAATTTTATTTTAAAATGTGAGTTCTAATAACTGAAAGTTCTTGCTAGGATGAGAAAAACATTTATTTAATGTTGTATTGTACATATTTTCCCACTTTAAACATAAGGCTAGCCAAAAAGCATAAAAAAAAAAATCTGTAATTAGCTTCAGCAATATAAGTATGCTAGTTAGCCTTTAGAAAAAGAGCCATTCATATTAAATTCATTAAGACTTTCCCATTAAAAACTGAGCACCAATGAATTAGTTTGACAAAGAAAAACTGCTGGAGCATTTGCTTGGATTTGGCTTGATCTGCTCCCAGCCTTTGTCTTCATTGCAAGTGTTGCTGCCAGTTATTTCACCCAGCCTAGCCAAAGCCTTGGCACTCAGAGTGGTTAGATTAACAAATGATGAAATATATTGATTTGAACTGTGGTTTGTGTTTGAAGTCCCACTGCATTATTACTTTGATTCTCAACAAAGTTGGAATATTATGCCACAGGCCCTATTAGACTGGCTAGTTCAGATTTGAAGAATCTATTGAAATTGTGATATATATTGGTGATTTAATAGGAATACATTTATAAAAAATATAGCTTTTGTTAATGCAGCAAGGAAAGAAGTTTGAATTAAGATGTAAATCACTCAAATGTAAGCAGGTCATCAGAAAGGTTCACAAAGTTAACAGATTCAACTTGTGTGGGCAAAGCATTTCCTTTGTGAGGTGTCTGAGTGATCTTGAAAACAAGATGCTGCTTTTTTTTTTTTAATCTACAGTACAAAATTCTCCCTCAAAGTCTACAAGTGCCTTTCCTCCCAAAATACAGCTACTGTAAGGAGAGGTGTGAGTGGTGAAGGAGAAGGCTTAAGCAGTCCCTACTCTGTTGAAGCAGAATTCTCTGTATTATGAATTTCTAAGGTCTCTTCAGAAGTTGCATTACAGAACCTGATTTATTGTTAGATTTATCTTAAAGCATTTTAAACCATGACTTAAAATATTTGATTAACTGAGTTAACTGCATGTTGAGAACTCCATGTTTTGGGTAGGGAGCTACCTACTATATTTATCCATTTCTCTTTTATTTTTTTTTTTAAGTTAATTGTTTCTTAAAGGAGTTTAAAATGAAGAAATACTTATAATTGTGTATTAGCAGTAGTTTCTATGAACTTGAATAACACACCATGCATGTTTCATATAATTAATTTTTACCACAGGCTAGTACATATTATTCTACATTCATTCCTCTAAAAATTAAATAAATGGAGTGAGAGCTTCTGATTACTCCTGTTCATTATCACCCAGGCTCATTTTGATTGAATCATAAGAGATGGGGAGGGTAGGCTAGAAATAAAGAAATACACACAAGGAAAATAGATGATGGTATTGGAATAAATACCTTAAAAATGCTTGCTGAAACACATAGAAATGAATTATGTTACAAAGAATATTGTGCTTCCCAAGCCATGGATATTGCAATTAAGCTCCTACTTTGTTTCCAAATCTATATATGGTTCCTAGATTATGTGAAGTCCTTATGACGGTTTTTTAGTACCCATGGTTACCAAATACAGTTTACAAACTAGTACAGTTCTAATGCTGTGGCATATCAGCATTTTTTGGTGTTTTTCTAGCAGTGTTTTTCTGGTGTGAATCATCACAGATATAGACAATAGAATATAAAAATATTGCCTGTGTTTGCAGTAACCTATATTTAACATTGCTTTTTCTGCATGACTTTATTGTCAGTGTGGTATCGTATTAATTAAGTAATGTAAGTAATCTTGGCCTGCATTGTATTCTAACAAAAATTGTCAGTCTTTAGGACATATGCTTTGTAAATAGACAAGAAATCTTTATGCCTAAATCTAAAAGAGAAACTGCACTTAAGCCAAATAAAGCTCCCTTTTTATTGTTCTTTTACATTGAAAATATAAGCAGACAGCAGCAACTATTGCAGTTCTAATTGTAATGTTAGAGGTCACGTGATATTCTTTTATGGTAGGATTCACACTTTTTAATGTTTTGTTCATTTCATTCAATGATTCAGGAAATGTGTGAAATTGAGGTGGGGATGCTGTGCTTATGGATTCTCTATGATACAAAAATAGGAATACTCACCAAAGAGTTATACAGCTATGAATGATTCCTTGTGAAAGGAAGAAAATTTATATCATTTACAAAGTACAGGCAAATTAGAACTCTTCTTTTTTATATTGTTATTTCTCTTTCTCTCCTTTTTAATGCATTAAACCACCCCTGTCTTATTTTCTTTTGTTCTTCTCTTATTTTGACATATTTCACATGCACATACAAAAGTTGTGAGGCTAATATAACAGGAAAAAAAAATAGACTCTATTAGTTTTATCTACAACTTTCCTCTTCTCCTTTAACAATCCCTTTATAAATCCTGTATATATATCCAAATAAATCAAGTTGCAAAAGCCAACATCACAACCGTATGTATAATTAGCAGGTACAGTCTGATTGCCATCAGAAGTGGGTAATGTTTTGGCACTAATGGGCCATTACAGTGAGTGGGCATTATGGCCTTAGCACTGCTTTTATGTAATAATGCTGTCCTGTCCATTTTCTGCCTTTCTTGCTGACAGGAGCTTGAAGTAAAATCACAGCAGTGACCAAGTAATCCACCTGGTCCAAATCTGCTCACTAAGGAAAAACAGTTGGGAAAAAAAAGAAGTATTTGGTGTAAATTTAATGTTTCAGAATCATGTTAAAATCATCTAGGCCTTGTATTGTTTTCCACTCTAATCATGCTACTTGTTTTTAAACAAAAGCTTACAGGAATCCAATTCACAGGAGAGCTACAAAACTGTAATGTGCATATTCATTCCTGTGAACTCTTTATTATGTTATTGCAATTCATCTCCTCCTTCAGATATGTGTGTTATATGGTAAACATAGCAACATTTGAAATGCCTATTGCTCAAAACAGATTTATAGAAGGGTCAAAAAAAATTAAAAAGTAAATAGTTACTATGGAGCTTTATTTCTAGAACATGAATTCTTGTTTCATCTTTCCATTCCCTCCAAAGCAGTACACAGGGACTGGTAGGAGCAGTGTTACTATTTATCAGTGGATGAAAAATAACTTCCTGCTCTGTTTATCAGCATTTATGCTGTTGTTATGGACTGGGAGACTGAGGTAAGCAGAGAGAGGTTCAAGGCCTGACAGGAGGCAATTGCTGCTTCTGCCCCTGACATGGCTGTTTTCACAGCCCACTACTGCTGAGCCTTGCCTCCTTCTCCTCCACCTTGCACTGTGGGGCTCAACACCTGTGAGTTGTTTTGCAAGGGCATGCAGAATAGCTTCCCATCAAGAATGACTCATCAAACACTGGCTACGTGTGTATAGGGTAGCTTAGGGAGGGAAAGATTATTTGATCATATGTTGCAAACCACATTACAGCAAAGAAAGAGAGCATTTTCCCTTCTCTTTTTATCCTGGCTATGAAGCTTAACAAACTTGGCAGAGCTGGAGCATGGAAAGTCTGTCTGTAGGAGGAATGTATTGGATGTCTTGAGGTACAAAATGCCAACAGCTATGAGCTACTCTCCTCATTTTATACCCGCCTTGGGAACAGCATGTGGAAGCAGACCAAAGCTGTTAATGTAACAGAGTGTGAAATGTCTAAGCAGAGTGCAGGCAGCTGTTTGGAAAGGAAAAGGGATACTTCCAAACGACTATGTGATTGCACTGTGCTCCTCATCCAAACGTGGAAGAGTTCTTACACAGGAAATATGCAGCCCATTTGAGGAATAAGCACAAGCTAAGTCTGTCAATGAGGTAGCAGTGAGGGGTGCCATTTGCTGCTGAGGCAGGAAGGACTCACTGCCTCCTCAGCTTCCCCAGATACACCTCTGGATGCCTTCTGCCCATGACACTGCTGCTGGGCACCCAAATCACTCTGAAGGCTGCTTCTGAGCAGGCTCAGCATTCTAATACAGACTGACACGCAGCTTAGGATTTTGCTCTTTGTTATCTGCTAGCTAGGGTTTCTTTCTTCACAAACTCTATGTTATCCCAAACTGAAATGTGTTTGCACTAATATTTAGGATATGTAAATCTGGGACCATACTAAGGTCACAGTGTTTCTGATCCAGGCCCCATATATGACAGAGACTCTTCATCAGCTAAAAGAGAATTCATGTGTAGTAAACATATTGCACTTCCCCACAAAAATGCTGATTTTCTCTCTTCCTTTTTCCTTCTTTTCTGTCTCTCCACTTATTTATTTTAATTTTTATTACAGGAAGTCTGAATGCTCCTTGCTTCAAGTCCCATCCCACCAACCCCCAAGCCCATCTTCTCCACCTTTGCTTTTTTTTTTTTTTTTCCTTATTGGATTAGATCTCAAAAGAGATGATTTTTAAACTGATCATTTAGGAGCAGAATTTCAAAGTTATGCCAAAACTACAGTACATACCTTAAGTATTTCCAGCGTCAAGTGAAAAAAAAAATCTTCATTTCTCTTTAGAATCACAGAATATTAGGGGTTGGAAAGAACTCCCAGAGATCATGAAGTCCAACCCACCTCCCAAATCAGGATCACCTAGAATAGGCTGCATGAAAATGCATCTCAGGTGGGTTTTGAAAGTCTCCAGTGAAGGAGACTCCACAACATCTCTGGGCAGCCTGTTGCAGTGTTCCGTCACCCTTACTGTGTTGAAGTGGAACCTCCTGTGTTCTAGAAGATGCACTTCTGTAACTTCATTGTTTAGTAAGAAAAAATAAGAAAGAGACATAATAACTTAGTTTTTAATTATGTAGATCTAAGCAGTTGCATGCTGCAAATCATGCTGCATAATGCTACAATTTCACACTATAAATCTGTAAATTGTAAATTCTAAACATAGCCTGTAGCCACACGATTATGTGCAGCAAATGCATTTTCATAATCCTTTTCTGTATTAAGTCATCTTCTGGGATTTCTCATGCTTGTACTACAGAAGGTGTCAGCAATGGTGAAAGGCACTTCTATTTTTCTGGTTTGGAACAACGTAGTGCCACCACAGTTCAATGGTCAAAAGCAGGGCTGTACAAGTGGACTGTGCTAATAGAGGCTCTACATGATGGTCTGTGAATGATGGTACTGCCTGAATCCACTGTCCTTGCAAGATTCTTGTAGTTATTTCATTTTCATTTCTGACGGGACTTTGAGTTATAGGATTGTGCCTGCTATTCCACTGTAAGCATTAGGTGTTGATCAGTTCAATGTAGTCTTGCAGCTTCTTTGTCTGTCAGAGCATGATCTTAGATATCAGCAGCAAAGAATTTTAGGTCCTCCCAAAAGAGAAGAAATTTGCTTTCTAGCCACAAAAATACAATGTCTGTGGTAGAAGAAGGCAACTATGAGAAGGCACCAAGTATGAACATTCATTACAATAAAACCTGAGCAGACAGATGGGGTTTTATTTCAATTCTGGTTCTGATGACTGTTAATTTCTCTTTGTCTTTTAGTTCTATTACTATTAAGCCAGTTTTATATTAGATTGGATCATAAGTGATGCAAATACATTTTCAAACCATAATACTAATACTGGGGGGCTCATGCAAATTAATGGTAATGGATTAGGATTAAGAATAATTAAACAGTAAGCAATTTTCCTGTGTCATTATCTGTGTATTTTGTTAAATCAATAGGTGAAATTAAGCCTGCTTTGAAATCAGTATGGGGTTTGCTTTTGACCTTAATGGCAGTGGTTTTCACCCATTACATCCTATGACTTTTGAAATCAAAAGAGAAAACAAAGAAGATAAATTTGTTCTTATTTTTATCATAACTCTGCCTCAGAAATTGCTGACTAACATATTCCTGCAGTTATCTCTTGGAAAGATGGTGAATTTATCTGCAGCTGCAGGTGCCCTGCCAATTTCTACACCAGTTTCAAGTGCTCTCTGTGAATAGTGATTTCATTTTCCTTTCTCTTAGAGTTTAATTTGCCATTTATTAGGTAACCATGATCCTTGTCTCCTCTTGGCAGAAGACATATTTCTGTTGCTCATGTAAGACTAACTAACAACCTCCAGCACACTCCTGAGTCCTTGTCCTCTATCTGCAGTTCTTATATGAGCTGACTTGATTTTTTTTTAATTTATTGTTGTCAGGAGGTTGACTATCCCCTTCTCGTTGTTGTCCGTGGTACTGCAGTCATTTATTTTAAATAGTGGAGATAGTTCTGCTATTTACACAAAGCTAAAGAATTTGTGTAGCAGTATAAGCAACGTTTTAGAAGCATTTAATCCTTTCTTCTGGAGTAGTTTTATCTATGCCTTTTCTTTTATATTTCATGTCATCACTTTTGCAAAAGCTTAGTTGCTATTCTAACAGATCTATTTTATTGCACTGTCTTATCATCATAAGTCTTCATGCTGTCAGATGCTAATCTTCTTGTCCTGAAAGCATTCTACCATCTGAGATATTAACTGCATGCTTTAGGACTCAGATATCTTTACATTAACTATACTCTATGTGTTGTTAAAGATCTGGATAGATATTTGTTTGGCATCTCTTTAGAATGCAGGAAGAATTATGCCACAGGGTAAAGTATTTCAGTGAGAATGAGTAGACGTTTCTTCCTAAGTCATATTTTCAGTAATTTGTCATTAGCTGTCTCAGTACAGGCAAAACCTCTTCCTAACAGGAAGACTCCCTAAAGAAGACTTCCACCTCTGTTATTCAACACCAAATGCATCTTGTATATTAGGGTGACAAAATGCTTGATCGAACAAAGGATTTTATTTCAATTTTTTTTTTTTTTAAGTGGTATCATATAGTCTCTACAGGAAGCAGGTGTTTCAACTGTTACTATCTATGCAAGGTAATAGAATTACCTAGGATAGAAACATAGACTGGTATCTGGTGAGAGTTTACCTATCAGACATAGGATTCACACCTAGTTTTTGGGTTTTTCACAGCTCCATGCTCAGAAAACTGAGCAGTCAATCTCCTCAACTGAGATAGATCATTACAGCACCTTTCATAAGACAAATCTTATTTGGATCCTAGACTTCAGAGATTGATTATATAATCATACAGTAATAGAATCAGTCAGGGCTGGAAGTGACCACAAGGATCATCTAGGTCCAACTCCCCTGCCATAAGCAGGGCCACCCTACCCTAGATTAGGCTGGACAGAGCCTCATCCAGCCTTGCCTTAAACACCTCCAGGGAAGTGGCCCCAACCCCCCTGGGCAACCCATTCCAGGACCTCACCACTGTCATGCTGAACAACTTCCTTCTCATATCCAATCTGAATCTCCCCACCTCCAGCTTTGTTCCATTCCCCCTAGTCCTGTCACTACCTGATAGCCTAAAAAGTCCCTTCCCAGATTTTCTTAAGGCCCCCTTCAGATACTGGAAGGCCACAATAAGATCACCTGGGAGCTTCCTCTTCTCCAAACTGAACAGCCCCAACTCCTTCAGTCTGCCCTCACAGGAGAGGTGCTGCAGCCTTCTGATTGTCCTCATGGCCCTTTTCTGGACACACTCCAGCATGTCCACATCCCTCTTGTAATAGGGGCTCCAGAACCTGCTGGCCACACTTCTCCTAATGCAGCCCAGGATCTGGTTAGCTTTCTGGGCTGCAAGTGCACACTGCTGCCTCATGTGGAGCTTCTTGTCCACCAGCACCACCAAGTCTCTCTCCACAGGGCTGCTCTCCAGCCAGTCACTGGCCAGCCTGTATTTTTGCTTGGGATTGCCTCGACCCAGATGCAAGACCTTGCACTTGGTTTTGTTGAACCTCATGAGGCTGGCTTGTACCCACCTCTGCAGCCTGTCCAGGTCCCTCTGGATGCCATCCCTGCCCTCCTGCGTGTCTGCTGCACCACACAGCTTGGTGTCATCAGCAAACTTGCTGAGGGTGCACTCAATGCCTTTGTTCATGTCTGTTCCTTTTCTTTCCTCATGAGCGATGATGAAAGTGCAAGCTTAACATTTGTCTCATTGTCAGGAGGCACCCTCCTACATAAACACAATTATATTGGGACATTTCAGTATTTACTCAATATCAATCTAATTTTAACCTACTGTAGTTTTTAGTGGCTTTGCTTGTCTGCTTTTGCAATGTTTATTTACGTGCAACAAGATCCTAAAACTTCCAGGGCTGCTTATTGAGCAAAGTCAGAAAGAGATTTAATCTCATTTTAAGTTGCATCTCCTCATAATGGAGCAGATCCTCCTGAAGGCTCTACTGCGGCAGATGGAAAACAAAGCAGAGGTGTCTGATGCCAGCCAGCATGGCTTCACCAAGGGCAAATCATGCCTAACAAATTTGGTGGCTTTCTATGATGAAGTCACAGCAGCAGTGGACAAGGGAAGGGCAACTGATGTCATCTATCTGGATCTAAGAAAGGCCATGACATCCTGGTCACCAAACTGGAAAAACATGGACTTGATGGGTGGACAACTCACTGGATAAGGAACTGGCTGGATGGTCACATACAGAGAGAAGTGATCAATAGCACAATGTCCACCTGGAGACCAGTGACAAGTGGCATCTTTCAGGAGTCAGTGCTGGGACCAGTGCTGTTTAACATCTTTGTCAGTGACAGAGGAATCGAGTGCACCCTCAGCAAGTTTGCAGATGACACCAAGCTGGGTGGCACAGTCGACTTGCTGGAGGTCAGGGATGCCATCCAGAGGGACCTGGACAGGCTGGAGAGGTGGGCCCAGGCTAACCTCATGAAATTTAACAAGGCCAAGTGTAAGGTCCTGCACCTGGGTCAGTGCAATCCCAAGCACAAATACAGGCTGGGTGGAGAGTGGCTGGAGAGCAGCCCTGAGGAAGAGGACCTGGGGATCTGGGTAGATGAGAGTGTGAACACGTGGCTCAGACAGCAACTGTGTCCTGGACTGCATTAAGAGAGGCATTACCAGCAGGGCAAGGGAGGTGATTCTCCCCCTTTGCTCTCATCAGACCCCACCTGGAGTCTGTGTGCAGTTCTGGAGCCCCCAGCACAGGAAGGACATGGAACTGGTGGAAAGACTCCAGAGGAGGGCCACGAAAATGATCAGAGGGCTGGAGCACCTCTGCTATGAGGACAGGCTGAGGGAGTTGGGACTTTTCAGCCTGAAGAAGAGAAGGCTTCGAGGAGACCCTTATAGCAACCTTCCTGTATCTGAAGGGGGCCTACAGGAAGGCTGGGGAGGGACTGTTCACAAGGTCCTGTAATGACATGATGAGAGGTAATGGGTTCAAACTGGCAGAGGGGAGATTTAAACTGGATGTTAGGAGAAAGTGAGGGTAACGAGACACTGGAACAGGTTGCCCGGGGAGGTTGTGGCTGCTCCCTCCCTGGAGGTGTTCAAGGCCGGGCTGGATGAGGTCTTGAGCATCCTGATCTAGTGGGAGGTGTCCCTGCCTATGGCGGTGAGTTGGAACTGGATGATCTTTGAGGTCTCTTCCAACCTAAACCATTCTATGATTCTATGATAATTTCAAAGTTTATAGCAACAACTCATGTTCCTCTCCTCAGACAGACTTTAATCAGTATGCTATTCTAAAATAAAATTGAAAGTAATTACGAGATGTGATTTTGGACATAGGTTATAGGGGTTTATGTATGCACATGCATATGTGTATGTTCATGTGTGTGTACAAGTATTTTATATATATATGTATAAAATAATGCTTGGTAGAATTGTCATATTTTGTTTGTGTGGGACAATTGTTTTTTTTTACCTCTTGTAAAAAGTTATTTTTCTCTGTATTGATCTTTTAATTCTTGGGATTTTACTACCATAAACCTAAAAAATTTACACAGTTATCGTTCCCTGTACTTTTACTCTATACCTAGTGTCACACAAGATTGAATCCTTTTTTTCTCTTGATTTGTCCTGCAGGTCAACACTAAGCCACTGATTTTGTGAAACAAAATTCAATTCCAGAGGGAGAGCAATGTTGCAAATACAGAACTACTACTTCTCTCATGGCTTAAGCATTAGAAGGAACTGGATTCAAGGATTCTGTGTGTTTTCTTACATCTACAAATACCTAATATTGAACAAAGAAAGGGAAAGGACAGGACTGTCCAAGTTGTTGGGTTTTTTTCCTGTGAATGTTCTGTCTTTTTTATGAAGCCTGTTGTAGAGAGAAAGCTGCACTTCAATTATAGTGAGCTGTAGTATAGTTCCTAATAATACTGAAAGGTATAAAGCATTCCAGACACACACGCTGCCCACAGGAAATGTCAAACTGAGGTTCACCTTTAAGAGTTAAGATTATATGCTGCTGTAGAAGCCCACTGTGCAATTACCTCACTTTCATAGTCACAGACTGCTACTGAAATCCTTATATCTGATAGTATTTGATGAAGCATTTAACATTTTGAATCACAGTGGACTAGTACAGTTTAAATTAAACTTGAGTATTTAAACCACATGAAATGCTTCTGAGAATCTTTTTCCTCAATATGTCATGTTTTTTACTTTAAGAAAATGTTAGACACTTTAAAGATATAATATTGAAAATTTCATATGTTGCTAGACAAGGTATAAAATAATTATTTTGGTTTTAGATACTTACTTTAGTGGCTTTGGCCATTCCTTTTTCATCATTTAATATGTATTAGCTCTTTGAGGCAGTTGAGCAGTTCTATAGTCCTGGGCATCAAAAAGTAGAAAATCACTTGCAATCAGTTTGCCATTGTATTTGGATATTAAAGGACAGGATCCAACAAATGAGCCAGACTTAAATCAGAAGATGGGATAGCATCAGACAATGCAGTTAAATAGGATGTCTAGCACAGATAAACTCTGAATGAGTTCATGGCCAATTGTCCCTTTACCAATCTGTTTGCCAAGGCAAGGTCTTGAGTTGTCTTACAGGTAATATCGATTTTTAAAATTTTTAATCTTAAACTATTTTTTCTATTCGGACTCAATTAACATTATGATGGTCTTGTATGCTTCCAGGAATGCATGAAGTCTGTACTGGGCATTAGAAAACTCTACCTGGACACCTGTTTCTGTGGTTCTGCAACCTGAATGACCTGATCCTAACAGAACAGATTTTTGTCAGTTTATCAGTTTGCTAATGTAAAGAGCAGTGTACCAGGATTTATGTGAAGATCTGGAGATGACTCAACTACTGGCTTGTGTATCTGCAGCAGAAGGTTGTGGTTTCCATTTCCACTTCATGTACTAGGCTCATACCCAACAATTGGCACTGCATTTCAGTGACGGGGGTGTATCATTGTGGAAGATGTCATTCTGAAGATGACATGATGAACTCAATTCTATTGTTCCTCCATCTGGAGATTAAAACCCCAAGGAACACTTGAGAAAGAGCAGGAGTTTAGCTTAGAGCTCCCCAAAATGTTCCTAAAATCATTGCTGAGGCAATGTGTGATATGTTCTGCACATGACAACTGTGTTTCTGCCTGAAGAGTTTCTGCAGCATCACTGTCTACATCAGTACACTCCATCTGTTCTGTCATTTGCAGACCATTCAGATTTCTATTAGCAGAGCAGATTTTTTATTTCAGTGCAAGTGGCAGCAGTTGTAACAAGTCAGCTTTGCTGTTGCCTCATCTTCCTACCCCTGGAGAGGTGTATTTTCCTGTTACTGCAGCTGCAAGGTGAAAGGCAGTTGTAGAAGTCAGCGTGTGGCACCACTGGAACATTAAAATGGATCTGCCAAGGGAAATGGTCTAGCTGATTGCATGTTTTCCAGTGATACAGAAACAGAAATCCTTTTATTATAGTGCATGATGGGTGGAGCACTGTTGGATAAGGAATTGGCTGGATGGCCACACACGGAGAGTGGTGATCAACAGCACAATGTCCACCTGGAGACCAGTGACAAGTGGCATCCCTCAGGGGTCAGTGCTGGGACCAGTGCTGTTTAACATCTTTGTCAGTGACATGGACAGAAGAATCAAGTGCGACTTCAGCAAGTCTGCAGGTGACACCAAGCTGTGTGGCACAGTCAGCTTGGTAGAGGTCAGGGATGCCATCCAGAGGGACCAGACAAGGCTGGAGAGGTGGGCCCAGGCCAACGTCATGACATTCAACAAGGCCAGGTATAGGGTCCTACACCTGTGTTGGCACAATCTCAAGCACAAATACAGGCTGGGTGGCAAATGGCTAGAGAGCAGCCCTGAAGAAAAGGACCTGGGAGTCTGGGTTGACAAAAAGCTCAACATGAGCCAGCAGTGTGCACATGCAGCCCAGACAGCAACTGTGTCCTGAGCTGAATCAAGAGAAGCGTTCTGGAGCTGCCAACACAAGAAGGACATAGAACAGTTGGAGCAAGTCCAGAGGAAGGCCACAAAGATGATCAGAGGGCTGCAGCACCTCTCCTATGAGAACAGACTGAAAGAGTTGGTGATGTTCAGTCTGGAGAAGAGAAGGCTCCCAGGTGACCTTATTGTGGCTTTCCAGTATCTGAAGGGGGCCTACAGGAGGGCTGGGGAGGGACTATTCACAAGGTCTTGTAATGACAGGATGAGGGGTAATGGGTTCAAACTGGCAGAGGGGAGATTTAAACTGGATGTTAGGAGGAAGTTCTTTACAGTGAGGGTAGTGAGACACTGGAACGGGTTGCCCAGTGAGGTTGTGGCTGCTCCCTCCCTGGAGATGTTCAAGGCCAGGTTGGATGAGACCTTGAGTGACCTGTTCTAGTTGGGAGGTGTCCCTGCCTGCACAGGCTTGAAACTCAATGATCTTTGAGGTCACTTCCAACCCAAACCATTCTATGATTCTAAATAAAATAAAAATTTTTAAAATCTAAGCCACCTAATCCTCAAACTCAGATCTATAAACCCCACAGGTGAGAAAGGATTATATCTCTCAGCTTTAAGTAATCTAAGGTAGTGTGGCTTAGTGGTAGTGATTTGAGCACTTAGCATATAATATCTTCTTTAACTCCGAATCTGGCTTTTGTAAGACACAATCAAGCATGTTATCTCATAGAGCCCTGTAACATTGCCCCATTGGTGTTGAGAATGTATTTATTCTGTAAGTATCCTTACTAGACTGTCTCTAATTTCTATCTAATAGGTATGATAAACACTTCTGGAAATATGCATAGGCTTTATGTGAACAGCATTGAAGTTTGCATCAGTGACTTCCTATAAACTAGTCTTTTAAGTTTTTTTAGTATCTTTACTTTTGGTGACTATGGAAACAACTGGAAAGTAGCTATTTTTCTCATAGTATGACATTCTTACATTTACACTTAGAAGTATACAGGCACTGACATCTGAGAAAATACTAAGAAAATGAGATGTCAGAAAGCTCTCAGGTTAAAACACTGGTTGTCATCTGGTATGATGAGTAACTCGAGTTTAGGCCAAAAGTGTGTTGTTTTCCATTATATATATCCATATATTTTTTTTGAATTGCAGAGATTTTATCAGTATTGTCTCACTTTCTCAATGCTCAGTGTTATAGGGGCAAAATTGTTACAGGCAGCATGAATTATTGAAAAATGCACAATTAGTCTTATTTAAGCATGTTTAGAAATGTAAGAAAATAGTCAGAAATTGCGGCCAGGAATACTGGGATACATTTAAGTTTAAATAGCTTAAACAGCCTTGTTAGTGTACAGATCTCCAAGTCTGTTCTGGGTTTACAATCCCATTAGACTGAGGCATTGGAAAGTGCTGTATGATCCTTCTTGCAATCAGTTGGCTGCCTCTGCCAGTCAAATATGATCATTGGTCTGAATGATGCATAGGGATCATATATTGGCATTGCATAATGAAAATTTTGAGTGGAAGTGTTGTCAGGTTACTGGATGCTTTTATTTATATTACAGCAAATGCAGATATTCTTATCAAAGTGTGGCACAATTCTAGTATCTTACTATACCACAGAAATTTAATGCTTTCCTGGGACTTACGTCAACCCACATCTGACCAGTGTGCCAAACTTCTTCAGATATTTTCAAGGTTTAAAAAAAAATCAATTCAAAGTTATTGATATTGGACAAAGTTACAGTCAGTATTGACACCTCATTATGCCACAAATACTCTGTGAATGGGTTGGTTAGGTTTCTGCATATTCCAGTGAGTGATACTAGTGACCAGGATTAGAGGCTGGTCTGTGAAGCACCAGCTTTGCGGATATCAGTGGAAAACTTGCCTGATCCTTCCTTTGCCGCAAATCTAATTTTAATCAGCAAATAAGGTTATATTTTTTAAAGGTTTATTTTAATGACCTATTATCCGTATGCAGAGACTACCAGTATCATAACTAGGATACCATCATGTTCTAAACCTGTAGTATTCACAACATTCCAGTAGTCACTTGGACAGATGATCTTACTGTCTGAGCTCAGAAATAACTCTTGGTAGAAGTTTGTGGAAGATCAGTTCTGAAAAGTATTCGCAAGCAAGAAAAAATATGTCATTTAGTATCTTTATAATATAATATTATAGCAGTATTGTGACTGTCCATTTTTGTCCCTGCAATTTTCATGACACACAACTCTAAACTGAATTCAATTTGCCTCGCAGTCCACAGAAGTAAGAGAACAGACATCTTCAATACAGTCTCATGTGTGATCAAAATTGTGTATAGATAGGCTACTGCTAGGGAATTTAAGTAGTTTTCTCCTTTAAGAATATTATATCCCTTAGATGCTCTGCCAGACTTTTAGTGGGTTAAAACACAAAGGTTTCTGCAGAGATCTGGGAAGAAGCCATTTTGGAATATGATTTTTATAAACAGGGATTAGAAAGAATGATCAAAACAAATATGACATTTTAACAAATAAAATTTTATCTTCATTTCTTACGTTACCATTTCCTTCTTGTTTTGCATGTATTACTAAATTGCAGGTACCAGATGGTATTCTTGTTCTTGATTAGATGTTAATATCACTTCATATATATATATAGTTTATAACAAGTCTAATGAATTTGAATGTTGGGTGGATATTATAGTCTACAGATACAACTGCAATAACAATTATACAGTTTTTAGGAAATAGCCAACCCCATATATAGACTCATGAGTATTTACACAAAGCAGTCATCACAGAAGAGAAATGCAATTTGGACCTGATCCTATTCCAAATAAAATAGATGAAACATACCCAGTCCTAGAAATAATCCTTTAAAAGACATCTGAAGACAAAATAATTAAATCCTTCCCCATTGTCATGTTTCCCAGAAAAAAATGGGATGGAAAAGAAGGATTTGAAATTAAAACATGACACAGTTTGGTTTGTTTTTTTTTTATTATTGAGAGTGTACATATTTTTCCTATATTTGGACTGTATTATTAAGACATGTAAACAAACTTCTATTTACATATGAAATTTTAAAATTCTGTCCAAAATTCTGAATTTATGCAAATATTCTATGTATGCCAAATTTCATGAATTGCAGCAATTTTTTGTGATGCCTCATGATGTGAAAGTGAACATTGAAAATAATTTTAAAAAAAATAAAGTCCCTTGGCCCCTGTGGCCAAGAAGACCAATGTTATCTCGGGGCGCATTAAGAGTGTGTCCAGGAGATCGAAGGAGGTTCTCCTCCACCTCTGCTCTGCCCTAGTAAGACCTCACCTGGAATATTGCTTCCAGTTCTGGGCTCCCCAGTTCAAGACGGACAGAGATCTACTCAAGAGAGCCCAATAGAGGGCTATGGGGATGCCTGAGGGACTGGAGCATGTGCCTTATGAGGAGAGACTGAGAGACTTGGGTTTTTTTAGTTTGGAGAGGAGAAGACTGAGAGGAGATTTAATGAATGTATATAAATATCTGAGGACTGAGTGTCAAGAAGGAAGGGACAGCCTCTGCTCACTTGTGCCCTGTGATAGGACAAGGGGCAATGGATGTAAGCAAGAGCACAGGAAGTTCTACCTCAACGTGAGAAAGAACTTCTTTACTGTAAGGGTCATGGAGTACTGGAACAGGCTCCCCAGAGCAGTTGTGGAATCTCCTTCTCTGGAGACTTTCTAGACATGTCTGGTTGCATTCCTGTTTGACCTGCACTCGATTGGTCCTGCTCTGGCAGGTGGGTTGGATTCAGTGACCTCCAGAGGTCACTTCCAACTGCTGACATCCTGTGATCCTGTATTGTACACACAAAAGTCAAACAAAGCAGAGGTGAGATATAGAAATCTTTATACATTGATAAATCTGGGCAGTTTGACATATCAGGAAAGCATGACTAAAAACACACTTTCTATGGAACTTACATTTTCACTTTTCCCTCATTTCTACATTTTCTTCCTGAAAACAAAACTCTGAGTATTTACTTACAAAATTTTTATCTCCAAACTCCTGGGGCTAGCTACAGCTACTAAGGCTTGTAGATCTTCCCAGGCTCTAACAGGGTGCTGGGAGAGAGGCAGACGATCTCTGACCTGATCCCGGTTCCTCTTGGACTCCAGACTTGGCACAGAGCTTTGCAGAGGTGCTGGCAGGATGTCTTGCAGATATGCAGTCTTGGCACAATGTTGCACTGGCTGTGTGAGCCTATTGTGTGACGGCACTTAATGCCAATTTCTGGTAAACCTAGGCAAGGCGGTTTCCAGGTAAAAAACCCAAAGTATCAGGGCTTGTTTTTATGTGACAGAGCTAGCTGGTAACTTAGCAGAGCATGGCAGGATGGAACAGCAGACAGCAATGACGCAGAAGCACAATAAGGCAGAGCACATTGTGTTTACCTGCCCATCTCTTTTTATCAATGTAGTCAAAAACTAATGGCTCCTTGGCCACAGATCAGCCAATCTGAATGGTGATTTGCCAAACTTAACAATATTAGGTAAAATCAGGGCTTACTTTTACCTTTTTAGGACAGAATACAAACAAATATGTAAACATGAGCAGGTACCCTGTTTACAAGTTTGGAAGTAGAGTAGGAGACTGGAAGGCACCAGGGGCCTTTGTTTTCCTTTCCCGTCCTTGCTTCCCCCAGCAACCAGAGAGAGTGTGAACTGGGAAACATGTCTGAGCAAGCCAGGACATGTTTAGGTCTACTTTGGTCTTCCACAACAGCTGTTCAGATTGAAAAAAGAGGAGGATGAGGGGAGACCTCATGGCTCTCTACAACTGCCTGTAAGGACATTGTAGAGAGGTCAGTGGTAGTCTCTTCTCAGAGGTAATTAGTAAGAACAAGAGGGAATGTCCTCAAGCTGCAGCTGGGTAGGTTTAAACTGGACATTAGGAAAAAAAATTCACATAAAGAGTGGTCAGGCATTAGGATGGGCTGCCCAGGGAGGTGGTTGAGTCACCATCCCTGGATATGTTTAGAGGTCATTTAGATGTGGTGCTTGGGGATATGGTGTTGTAGGGCACTCCAAATTCCTTCTCCCTGACTCTGTCTCCAGAGGCTTGAATAGGGAAAAGGAAGATGCAAAAGCTGCTTCCCCCCCACCTCTTCTGCTATTGAAGGGGGAATAGCAAAAGGCACCTTTTCCACACATGTACTGACTCATGTGGAAGTCTGTGCTGGGAATCGGCTGGTGGTTGGCTGGATTCTTTGAGCAGTACATATGGCAAATTGACAGTTTGTCTAGAAAATGCATTAATAGAGTGAGGGGGAAAGTGCAGTGTTCCCACCTTTATGGAGTTTGAGCTTTACAGAGTTCCCTCTTAGAGAGTTCCCATTTTAGACTGTCTTCATCTTTGAACAGCTCTCACCTTTGCATGGCTCCTGGTTTGCACCGGCCCTGCTCCTGGATGGTCCTCCACTTCTGCACCATTCCATACAAGCCTGCAAGCTCAGCTAATCCTTAGGTCCCTCTGAGAGAGAACTACCAGCAGCACCTGGACCTGGCGTCTCTTGGACTGCACCATGCAGCCTAACTTCCTGCTCACTACTGAACTGGGGAAGATGCCAGCAATTTGTCTTCCCACCTGTTCAGCACTGCTTCACTAATCTTTGTCTCATGGAGGTTGATTGGCCTTTTGCTGCATGGATCCACACTATTGGACATAACTTGCAGGAGGCTGCTTCTGCAGAGAAATTCAGCAAGAGATCATTGCTAGTTTTCCCACTTCAGCTCCATGAGTAAAAGCTGTTTCCCTCAGATTTTCTGCTCAGCCTGATTTGTAACTGGGGATAGCTGTGTTGTAGCTTAGCCGTTTTAATTTTTTGACTTTCCCAAATCTCTAAGTCTGCCCATAAATATTCTTTGAAGATTTCCCCAACCAAATTAGAGCCTGCAAATAAACCTTAACTAGTTCTGTATGTAGTTTGAGGGCAAGATTTTTTGGAATATAAAAATACTTCTATTTTTATAATTCCTTCCTTGGCCAATTAATATCCAAACCCCTACATATGGTTTAGGAGTGAACTTTGTAGGTTAGGGTTAGTGATTGAATTTAATGATCACAGAATTTTCAGAGCTGGAAGGGGCCTAAAGGATCATCTAGTTCCAACCTCCCTGCCATAGGCAAGGACACTTTCCACTAGATCAGGTGGTCCAGAGCCACATCCAGCCTGGCCTTAAAAGTGTCTAGAGATGGGGCTTCTACCACCTCCCTGGGCAACCTGTTCCAGTGTCTCACCATCTTTATGGTGGAGAACTTCTTCTTAACTTCTAATCTAAATCTGCCCTCTTCTAAACCAGATCCATTCTCCCTAGTCCTATCACTACCCAACATCTTAAAAAGTTGCTCACCAGCTGTCTTGTAAGCCACCTTCATACCCCCACCCCCCAGGATACTGGAAATAGGGGCTCCAGAACTGGACTCAGTACTCCAGGTGGGGTTTCATGAGGGCAGTATAGAAGGGATCCCAGGTTTTTTTTTCTAACCTGGATGATTCTGTGATTGTCTTGACTTTATTCAGTGCAAATATATAAGGAAGGAGAACCATTTTTTCTCACACAGTCTCAAGAATGATAATCAGGTACAGCTAAGTTGGGGTTAATTCCACATCTAAGAAAGTATCAATATAATTGAAAATAAGTGACAGAGAGGAGTTGGATGCCTGTTTGCAACCTGAGATCATGAAACACCATAGGGTGTCTTTGTATCACTAGAGAATGCATTTTGTATTTGCTTAGTAACAGAAGTCTACATTATCTGGAGAAACAGATTAGTGCATTTCCAATAAATTAATTAGAATTACCTAAAACAAAACAGAAAATGCACTCAGTTTTCTTTGGACTCAAGCATTTAAGGCAAATTTAAACAGGTTAAAACCATCTATCCTTTCTTACGCAGAAAAGGCAGTAAATGTAACAACATATATGATGCAGTCTGGAGTTCAGTGCTGCATAATGTTTAGAATTCATACAGAAATATTGCATAGAAAGGAAAGACATTCTAATTCATATCTTCTAATTGTCAACCAACTATATCATTAATGTAGCAGAAGAGAAGGCAAGGGTGTGAGTCATCTAATGCTCTAGCACTTAACTTTGTTGTTGTAAGGAACAGTTTCTTTAGTTACAGTTTCATGACTCTGCATTGCCGGGGTTGATAATTTACAGTACACAAGAGCCATAGTGTTCTGTAGAACCTAGTGAAATTTGAATCTTGAAAAGAACTGGAGTAACTGAATGTGTGCCGTGTTGTTCAAATTAGCAATTCAAATGTAAAATAGTCCTCCAGAGAGACCATAATATTCTGTGAGAAAATCTAATTGAAACGTACCAGCAGTAACTTTCATCAAAGCGGCAGTGCTGGAGGCTGATGTGTTTTCTACCCACAGAGCAGAGTTGTTCTAGTGAAGATGAGCTTTGCCATATCCCCAGCAATGTGCCTTAGGTCTGATGCAGAAGGGCCACAATAATATTTTTCCTTTTTTTTTTTTTTTTTTTTTTAGCAGTATAACTGCATTTGAGGAAATATCAGCATAGACAGGACAGCAGTGTACAGATTTCTGAGTTGAGTCTGTGTCAGCAAGGTTGGAAAGCCCTGCATTATTTGGAGCTGAGAAATCAAAGTGTTAGCAAGCTGAGGGAGGAATCCCAGGTGCTTCTGACACTATTACTGAACCTGGCAGCATCTAAGATGCCAACGGGAGTGATATTCTGTATGCCATTCACCACAGAGAAGCAGTTTGCAGAGGCAATAAAGCCATTGTCAGACAGATTATTACTGGCCTAGATTGGTGTGAAATGCCGGCTTCTCCTATCACCTACACCACAGCCAGCCAGTTCTTTCAGGCATTGCTGCCTGGCAAAGTGCGCTTTCACACTGGCACAAGGAGACCCTGCTCCTCCTCACACGGCTGTCACTGGGGCTGCCTCCTCTGGACCTGCTGTGGGAGCGGCCACCTGCAGTCCCTGCCAGTGTCTCGCCTTCACCACTTGATTTTAGTACAACTTGTTCTCCCTCAGTGACCAGCATGGTTATTTGCATCTCCTCTCCCAGTGGGTCCTCTCCCCTGGTCCTGCCTGACAGCAGCAGCAGAAAGCCTGAAGAAAATCAAGCTAGTGCTTTGCAAGGCTTAAGTGCAGTAATTCACTTTCAGTTTATGTGCTGAATCTGAAGAGTTAAATATCTACCCAGTCACATCCAGGGGATGCTTCAGCCCAACAGATCGGCAGCACTTCCCTTATCCTCATCATTTGCCACTGAAGTCTCCTCTTTAAGGAGTGAAAGTCTGCAAAGTGTTTTGATCATACCTGTGTTAATCCAGTTTTTGAGCATCTTAGCAGACATGTGGCCTTTAGAAACAATTTCAAACCTTTACCACATTGGATTATAGAAGCACGTAAAGAGTGCAGCAGATCCAAGAGCATTGCAATAAATGTGGTGGATGAGTTCCTTGTCAAAACCTTCCCCTGAAAAAGTAGCTGTATGTTATTTAAATGTATATTTAAATTCAAAGGCAATTAGACACTTTTGGGGGAAAAAATGAAACACCTCATAAACTAGCATATCAGAAATTCATATTCATTTAGTATGCATTCTTGCCTGTACTTTTTCTCCTTTAGTGGAAACTCAAAGAGAAATTGATTCAAAGTGGGGAAGGTGACAGACAATCTTGTCACTCATATTAAAGACTAGACTGAAGAAGAGCACATAAAAGGTGCACCAGGAAAGCATGCCAGCCTGCACAAGCCAATGGGAAGGCACAGAGAGGAAAATTACAGGAAAATGTGGACAATACCCCAAGAGACCATATCTGAGAAAAAACTTGGAAAATGAAGGCAAATCAAAGAAAAATGCATACACACAAATTTACATGTTTTAACTTTACTGTTAGTACCCAATGTCTAGGTTACTTGATATGTAGCAAATATAAATGTCTTTTTTTTTAATCTATTTTTGCAATTTATCACCCAGCATACTGCATACCACTGGTTTATATATATATATACACACATATCTATAGACAAGTATACATATATACTACTGTTTTATATATACATATATATATAAATATATATAAATTAAGAGTATCAATATAATAACTTGCATTTACTTTGCAGATTTGATTTTATCCTTTTTGTTTTCACATTGACCTTGAGCTAGTACTTTAAACATGCTTGGCTCCAAAAGACCATTTATTTTTATGTCAGAATACCGAGGGATTTAGATATGAAGTAGCACATTCTTGTGTTTTACAGTGAATTCCAGTTTCCTGCTTTTTCTTGGTGTCTTGGTATCTTTTCTGTCCATGATCACCTCTGCATGCCAGTTAGAAAATACAGAAGCACCACAGAGATAAGTTTTAAGGAACAACTGTGTATTAGATAAAGAGGAAGTCACAAAACCACTGCCAGGTTCTGAGTGGTTTGCTCCTGTGGTTCTGATTAAGCTGATTGAGCTGAGTCTAGGTCAGGAAATGAGAGATGTCTTCTGAGTGTGTTTTTGTGCACATCACGTGAATGTATATTTGCACATATATTCATTTTACTATCACAAATTAAAGCAGTCTTTGTAGAATTTTAAGTAACAGTCCATATGAGTAAGACACTGGAGTGGGCTTTACTACCGTGCTGTACTACTATTCCATTGTTGTTATCAGAGTATTTTTATTCTGTATTTGTTTTTTGAACCTATACAGAGTTCTGATGGTAAAAAGTCAAGGATGCTTAAGAAAAGAGATCAGTGCAAGAATATTATTCCAGAATAAAGTTATCCACAGTTCTTTGACAGAGTTCCATAAGACATGTGAATATGTAATTTTGGATGCAAAGACATTCAGATATGCTTCCCTTTTATAGTGTTATGAGCACTTATGATATGTTTCATGAAATATTTATGCCTAAGAGTATATCCTACATGAGATACACAGCTAAGGCATACGTCACTGTTATGGAGGTTTGGGTATTAATTGGCTGAGGCAGAAATAATAAAAATAGTGCTCTTTTTATTTTCATCAAAACCCTGCACCCAAACTATATACAGAACTAGCTAAGGTTTATTTACAGGCTCTAATTCCATTGGGCATCCTTCACAGGATATTTATGGGCAAATTTAGAGATTTAGGAAAATCAGAAAATTGAAAAGACTGAGCTACAAACACAGCTTTACCTCACTATAAATCAGGTTGAGCAGAGAATTAAGGGAAACAGCTTTTTACTTACAAAGTTGAGATAGGAAATTGACGATGATCCCTTGCTAAATTTTCTTTGTGGAAGCAGCCTCCTGAAAGCAATATCCAACCATATGGATCCACGCAGCTAAAGTCCAAGGTGGGTGGAAAAAACACCAAAGTCAGAAGTGTCTCAGGCACTTCTTCCACGAGGTAAAAGATTCATGGAACAGCAGCACAGGGAAAGCAAAATGTCTTCCCCAGCTCAGGGTAGCAACCAGAAAGTCAGGCTGTGGTATGGTCTGAGAGAAGCCAGGTTCAGGTACCACTGTCAGTTCTCTCTCCAATGGACCTAAGGACTTGCTGAGCTTGCAGATTTGCACAGAAAGGTGCAGAAGTGGAGGACCATCCAAAAGCAAGGACAGTACAAAAACGGGAGTTGTGCAAAAGTAGGAGATGTCCAAAGTGGGGACAGTCCAAAGAGTGGAACATTGTAAAGCCAGAACTCTGTCAAGTCAGGAACCCTGCGCTTTTCCCCTCACTCTGTTTATGCTTTTTCTGGACAAAGTATCCACTTGCCATTTATACTGAGTGCAAAGAACCCAGCCAACCACCAGCTAACCCCTGTGCAGGCTTCCACACAAGTCAGTACATGTGTGGAAAAGGCATATTTTGCTGTTCCCTCCTTCAAGTCCGCAAGGGGTGAGGGGAAAGCAGTTTTTCACACCTTCTCCTCCCCATTCAATCTTCTGGAGGAGGGGGGAGGAGAAAGAATTTCAAGTGCCCTACAACAGTCACATGAACTATTTATTTTAGCTATTTATTTAGATATATTTATGCTAATTATCTGTGCTGATATTAATTCCATCAGAGATAAATTGACCAGGATCCTCAAATAATCTATGTTTAGTGTTCTTCATATTCTTAGGTTCAGTTTCATGTGGAAAATGATTTTTTTTATGAGCACATTAATTTTCTACTTTATTGCTTTTCTAAAATACAGTGCACTAAGTATCAGATGCTAAATGGCTACAAAAATGGCTACAACTTGGCAGCACTACACTTTCTTTCTCTACCTGTTCCAAAGTCAATTCAAGTTCTGTTTTTTGTGATACAGGTGATAATCTATAATAATTGCATTATAGTAATTTAACTTGAAACCTCTTTTAGTCTGATATAATTTAGATGCACCTAAAGAAGACAGTTTGAGTTACAAATTTTATTTTATAATATTGAAGCAATGTGTGTGGATGAAAAGTTAGAAGAGTTTGATTCATATTATTTTTATGGCCATGTAATCTCTCTATTGGATTGGTTTATTTAATTAGTTTCTCAGTTTTTAACAAATAACACGAATAGATCAGGATGTCTCCTTGCATTTGAGCAACTGGAACAGTGATGTAGGGATACAGCAAGCACATTTTTGCTTGTCTCAGTAGCAGAAACCAGCTATTACAGCAGTTGCTGCTAGGCAGTTACTAGTCTTCCTCAGGGCATTAGGAAGCAGAGCAGTGAAGAGAGGGTTTCAATCAGCAGCCTTCTGCTGTACTGACAGAGGACTGAGGATGTTGCTACCACATATGTCCTTGGTTTTAAGATGAAGCAGGCAGACAGTGATGCTTTAATTACCAGGTATTCTCTTCTGCCTGTCCCAGCTGCCTCTGTGGGTTCTTCATGAAACTTGACTGTCTGTAATGGTATGGATGGGATCTATTCCAAAATCAGTATCATTTATTAATTTTGACATTCGGAATTCTCACAAGAGACCACGATTTTTAATAATAGGTTTAAAATGAAGATGATGTTATCTACAATATGATCGCAGAGGGCATTGCCTAAGATCAGAGAGGTCCCAGTCTGGTCAGCTCTAACTCCTTGCAATTACTGTGATACACTGCTCTCTCCTCGGGATGTTATTTTAGAGACAGCTAAATTTCTTACGTTGCTCTAATTTATAATGAAAATTGAAACAATAGGTTTTACAAATGATTTATTTCTCATTTCTCTTCCAGTTGTAGATTTAATTGTTAGGTATAATTAATGTGATAAAGTCATCAGATTCTAGATTAAATTTTCTCCAGACAATTCAGTGAAAGGCTATTAGTTTTAAGAGTTGAAGTTCAGTACAATGCAATTTCTTCAAAGTTCTAAACAGAAATAGGATCACATTTTCTTGACTAAGAAAATATATGACTGATTTTTGTGCATTGTTTTCTGGTTTGTCTTGTTGTTCGGTGTGTTGGGTTTTTTTTTTTTGTGGGTGGGTGGTTGTTTTTANTTTAATTACCAGGTATTCTCTTCTGCCTGTCCCAGCTGCCACTGTCCCAGAGTGTCTGTAGTTTTGAGTTGTAAAGATTGTGCATTTATATGTATTTCATCAGAGTTTCTCAGAGGTCAAAATAGCATACAGACACTATGATGCTGAGATACTATCCTTATCTTAAATATTTTGGGAAATAAACACCTACTAAGAGTGGCTAAGCCTGTCAGGTAGGTATAAAAGTAGAAAATTAGGGAAGAAATTTAAAAACTGAGACAGTCTGGGTTGGTGTACTACTTTCATTTGCTAGTAAAAAATCAGTTTTTTAATACTTTCACCACTTTAATGTCTCCAAAGTGGTTATCTGTAAGAGCTCATTAAAAGAGTGAAAAAGAATATTTTTTAGCTTAATAATCTGATAACATTGTGGAAAATGCTGCAGTAAATGAGAAATTCCCACCTTCTGATTCCATTAAATAAAACAATGATCACTGAGAAGACTTGTAACATATTGAAGTTCTACTGAGGATGACCACAAAGGACACCTAATACACAGTTTTGGGAAGGAGCCGATTATAAATATTAGAGTAGCCTAGTACAAACAGCTGCCACTATCTGTTTTGCAGATGTAAAGGGACAGAAGAATAATAGTTCCTTCATTCATATGCTGTGTAATCTTGGTGTACAAAATGTAGCCTTAATATATATGCATCTTTTCCCTGTCAGCACTCACATTATTACCTACTATGCTATGGTTTTTATCCTCTGTAATCCTTTCATTCTCTCTGTGATTTTGCAAATATATGCCATAATGCTTTTGAAAATTAATCCTGTAATTAAAGGACATAGATAAATAAAGTACTAGCTTATGTATACTGAAGTGGCATGTACAATCTTCAATCATTAAAGTACATCTAAAAGTATATTTTATTTGAAGTAGCAAAGTAGCAGCCAGTATTTTTAAAAGGACTTACTGGTTCATGACATGCCAGGTAAGCATGAATATTATATGAATATTTATCTTGTACCATGCTTTGATTGGAATATAATTTCCTTATGGTATAATGTTGAATTTATCTCTACTCCTGTCATATGATGGTAGAAACACTAAACAGAAAAGGTTGAACTTTACTAGTATAGCACAGTAACAGCCCATAATTGATTGAAGAGGCAGTGATACATGCTGAGTCAAAATCCAAGTACCCTACAGCACAAATTCCTATTTGATGGGTTGTTCTCTTATATATAAACAGGTCATAAGCTCATTCAAGTGGAGTCCTGTTTCATCAGTTACCAATTTGTTCTGATAGCTGCCTTAATTTGAGAAAGCTGTCCTACGTCTTCTGCCCTAACAAAGTCATCCTGCTGGCTGAACAATAATAGACTAAGATGCCCTGTGTGCTGCCAGAATTGAGCAAGGCACAGGTGGAAGTTACGGTTATCAGATGTTTGAGCTGCAGAACACCCTGCTTCTAGTCATTTGTACTTCAGTGTTTCACCTGGAGGATTACTTTATCCTCTCAATCTCTTCAGTTTTAGCCTGAAATGGAACTAAGATGATGGCTTTTTATAGTCCATCAGATATTGCTAGGCCTTCTCTTAACTTGCATCCATGGGGGGAAAAAAAATATGGGTTACAATAATTTTTTTTTTTTTTTAGGTGAAAATCTGATAGAGTATTGTAGAAATACTGAATGAAATACTATGTCTTGTGAGTAAAACCTTAAGGCTAGAACTGACTGAATCATAACAAATGTTTCACTAACTGCCAATATACCTGTAGGAAGCATGATGTTTTTTAATATCTGAGCACATGTAATTTTTAATAAAGTCAGTAATATTATGTGCATTGCTTGAAAAAGGTTGGACAAAATACTGTAGTATACCAGTCCTGTGCAGGGTATGGTAACAGGGAAGTTTGGGCAAATGTGAAAGTAGGGGAAATAAAAATTGAAAGAGTTTGATGGAAAGAGTTTTATTGAACCTGGGCCCTTTACTGGAGAGGGAGGAGATCAAGAGGGGGTTTATAAGCTGTGGGAGGTAAAGCTGGTGAATGGCCAGGGAGTGTGAGCCCTGGCAAAAGCTCTTAGCCTCAATATGGCTTAGTGAGGCAACAATGATGAGCTATTTCAGTAGCTCATCCATAGATTTTTTTTCTCTTTTTCTTCTCTCATTCTCTGTCTGGAAGAAAGAACACTCTTTTAGTTTTCCTGTGTGATCTTTCTGCTTTTGACAATCTCTGCTGTAAGGGGAAATAAAGAATGAAAAAAGCAGTGTCCTCTCCATGGAACAAGTAGCAATCCTGTAATCTTTATTTGAAATCTATTGGCAACTGGAAATAGGGATTTGGTGGTCTTTCAGAGTTTAAGAAAAGGTGTTGGACTGCCAAGATTAACCCTTGACCCTACAGTTCATCCTGTGTACCTTCTGAAGTATATTTTCTAAAAGAATTCTTGTTACAGTAAGTTCGACTTTCTCTGTTTCTTATTACTACTCTTAGTAAGATGAGGTTGTATTTTTTAGGTTGTTTTTTTTGTTTAGAGAGGTATAGAATTAAGATTTCTTAAATGCTGTCAGAGTGAGAAGTATTGAAACAGCTCCAGCAGGGATATATTTAACCAGAACACTCTTAGGGGTCATCCCTTGTGATATACCAGAGTAATGAGATTCTGTGAAAGCATAAGTCTTCTAAGCAATTTACTTTAATATCTATAGACACGCACATATATATGCATCATTTATATATATATGTATGTATCATTTTTATATTTTCTTTATTTTTGTGCATCTTTACAACAGAGTGTGAAGGGAAAGAGGAGGTAGGTGTAGTGGAAGGTCCAAATTATGCCTAAAATATTATATCTGATACACATGCCTGAATATCCACCTTGCCCCCCTCTTTCTCCCTTTTTCCCTGGGGGTGGCAAGGCGCTCTGGCGCCTCTTTGTCTTAACGCAGATACCATGTTTGATCTTGCCTTGCAGTTTCATTGTTTTTGGGGTAAACAAAGACCATGTGCATCTTCCTTTTTGGGTAGTATAATTGGTTCCAGGGATGTCTTTTTCCTGTTGCTTTTGGTCAAAAATGCTTTAAACCTTGCAATTTTTTTTGTTTACCACCTACCTGCTACCTTGCTTGCCTGCTACCTGTTTTGTCCGGTATGAGCACAGGGACTCTCGCCCCACCTGTGAACAGCAGAACCTGTCTTTGGGCACCGAGCCAAGGCTTGAGGCAGCCTGAGTCCTTTGACACTGGCAAAATCAACTAACGACCTAGAAACTACCTAGCAAGGGCAACTTTCGGGACTGCCAGCACGCCACCCGAGCCAGGACTGACCCTTGCCGTGCCACATCCAAACAGACTGTTTCAGCCCATAAACTCGGACTATGCTTCGATAATTTCCTGAGAGTCACAGAGAATTAATGTGGTGTTTATGGACCCTCTCATGCAGCGCACTCACAAGTCAAGCTATCAAAAGCAGCAAACTCCGTATCACCATGTGGCAGACCACAGCATGGCAAGAACTATTAATCTCCCATTTATGCCTCTACATATACCCCTCAGACTATAAATACAGCTTTAAGCAGTGAGTAAATCCTATTCTCTGTTTCAAAGTTAATATATAACTTCAGGTTTACTCTTTAAGTGGCAAGTTTTGTTGCAAAACTCTCATTGTTTAAATTTCCTAGAGCTTTTCTTAAATTAATTTAACTCAATTAAATTGTATGTATACATTCTGCAAAATTATTTCAACTGAGCTCATAACAGAATCAGTGTGTGTTTATTGTAAATAAGCTTAGGGGAATTTTCTTTGTATATATATTCAATAAATATTTAATAATTTTATACCAGCCTCACGGCAATTCAATATTAACCCAAATTCAATTCCTTCATAACAGTGGGGACAGGTGAGGGGGCACTCTAATCAATGCCAGAGTAATCCATGTTTTATGCAGAAAGAGTAGCAACAAAAGAAACAGTTTAAATGGAGAGCAGAAAAATGAGATCTGTTGAAGTACATGGTACCAAGGACAATTTTTTAGAAGCTTCTGAGGCCTCTGCAAATAATTTGCCTTCCTTACTGAAAAGCCAGGTGTGTGTACAGGTGGCATAAACTGAATCATCAGGGCAAGCTGCAGCAGGTGGAGCAGCAGTCAATTTACTGTGCTTTTGCCTTCTTTACTGTGTCAACACTGAACTTCACGTTGTTCATGATCTTTCTGGTAGTCATAGCTTCAAGTATGGGAGGTGCCATTCTTGTTTACTGTAAAGTGACACAGCTGAGAAAAAAAAGCCCCTGACAATCTGTAGCATACAACTACATGTGTATAAAATGACAGATTCTAAAGTAAGGGCTTTTGTTAAGGACCTTCTAAGACACAATTTCAAAATTACTTATGTCTTTCGTGTGTCTCAATTATTTTCTTTAAAGATGATGCAGTACATAATTTGCCAAAGTTTTGTTTCCTTGAAGCATTTACATTTCAGATATTAAATGTGAAGCTCTTTTTATGCAGAGATATATGCTCATATCTCATTTTGAACTCTAGCACTGGAATTTATTTCTTCTCCTTTCCTGACAGCGGTACAAAGTGCAGTTCTAAATTTATGCTGTTAGTACAGAAAACATGAGAAATAAATCACTGTTTGGGCTGGTGCAAAACTCTTGGTTTTGACAAGCATGCAGTGTGATTGCAGAGCATAAATATTGAAAAAAATGCTGTTTTTAAAGCATGTGCATGATGCTGCAATTTCAGTAATTAATTTTTCTAAGAAATATCTGCCTACCTAAAGATTGTGGTCACAGAACTGTCTCTTTAGCATGGAAATGACAGGGCATGAGTAGGAGTGTTCCAAAATGTGCAACCTTTAAACTACAATGTATAAATGTCTTACAGGACAAGTTCAACAATGTGACTCTTTGTGTAGACATGAAGTAGAAAATGCTCAAACATGAGGAAGTATTCGATTTAGGAATTAACAGAACCTGTCTGAAAGACCGAAGAATAAAATCATCTGTATGATTACTGAAACTTCTGCATGCATGTATCTGCACAGATAATTCCTATGATAAAAGTGTAGCATGTGGTTTTTTTATAGTACTGAAACACATTTACCTTTCAAATCTTCCTATCCTGATATCATCCCTAAGTGATAACTGATCGAACTATCCCTAAGTGATAACTGATAAAACTAGGAAGCAAGTGTTTGTGTAGTAATTTAAATAATGAAGAAATGGGACAGATTACCTTAAAGGAGAAAAGGTAGATTGGGCTGTGCAAATATTTATGTTTATCTATAGCTTTAGCTTTGTTTTAGGTTGATCTAAAGGATAACTGTTTTATATCATGTAGTGTTATACACTTGCTTTAAATTTTTGCTCAAGAATTAAAGATTTGGATGTCATTAAACTGTGATCCATGATAAACTCTCAGAACAAAAAAGCAAAACAGCATTTAAAATCCAGACAGAAACTAGATATACTAGAGGCCAGGGTACTTGCTGGTGTGGGTGGGTGGGTGGGAACCCACAGGTGTGGGTTCCTNTCACCCAAAAGGCTGTGGCTGAAGATATGCTTGGAAAGGGTGAGGGCAGTCATTTGATTAGAGGTAATATCTTCTATGTGGTGAATACATGAGAGACGCCTAAGGCTGGCCTTTGTGCTAGACCAGGGAGTAAGAATGTAATAAGTGTTCCTGCTCTTGCTAGCTGTATGACATCCTCAATTTATTAGTTAGTGCCTGAGAAGCATTTAGGCAGGGAAGGCTGTAACTATTAGAAAGAAATGTTGCTGAGCAAATTTTAAAATGAAAACCAGTTGCTGCTATTCAGAATATTTAGATTACGTACAACAGCCGTGCTCCTGTTTGTTTGTTTGTTAGTTTATTTTCTTTTGATACCCCCCTCAAAAAAAAAATTTGAGAGATATTCTATATTGTCAAATGCAGATCAGTTAATTGTACCATAAGCCCATGAGACACTGGTGAAAAAAACATAGTTTTGAATTAGACCCTGAGAAAGGTTAGAAGTGCCACATTAGCATACATCTAGCAGATCTAATATGTACAAATTAAAATACGTAACTGGAAAGTTGCTGTTCTCATCATAAGTATTCTTCTTTGTGACTGGAAATTTTGTGTAGACTTTTATTTCATAACTATTCAGATTAATGTAAAGCTGGCTACCAGGGATTTTAGTGCCTGTCAACCTGCTACAAAGCTAAGGTAAACACTAGACTTCAAGTTTGCCTTCACAGTTAGTAGTGTAGCTGCTTAGATGCCAAAGTATTGTCCTTTACATTACAATCCCTTCAGTGTTTTTTGGGTGATTTTTATGTCAGTGAATTCACAACTGGCATTACATAGGTGATAAATTTAGAGCATGCTCCACTTTTAATAACCTATGCTAGCCTAACTTACAAAGAGCTTTCAGCACTTTAAAGTAGGATTAGAAGCTCTACAAATTTCAGTGAAAATATCCCTGAATAGAAAATAATTTAAAATCTAAATCAGATATGAGACTAATATAAGGAAGGAATATAGGGAGTTTAGGATCTGACCCACACATAAACATAATAAACACGTTAAAAATAAATGTGGACTTGTCATTTTGGCAAGATTCTAGAAGGTATTGTACTTAGACTCTTGGTAACCAGGGCAACCTGTAAATTGCTAGTGCCTCTGACATCACAGGGAATAACTTGGTGTCAGTATTCTCCTCTGATAAATAATATAAGATAACCTGATTTTTTAGGTACTTGAGTGGCCCTAGCTTCATATAATGCTAAGATTTTTATTCCTTTTAGACTGCTGGATTTCAAAACCTTGATCTTAGGCTACATCATTACTGAAGCTAAGTTAGTAACTATGTCCTTGTATTTTCCCAGTCAGGTGCCCAATAAGCGAATCATTGACAGCTAAATGTGGAAATACTTGGCTAGAAGACACTGCAGAAGTCCTATAATGACTGTCAGTGGTAGACAGCCTTATGAAGTTCTAACAATATTTTGCTTATTCAGCTCCCATAGTTTTTGATCACTGGGCTATAAATTAGTAAGACCGTAAAAACTGAGATTTTGATTATAGGGGAAAATTTATGTATGAAAATAAGCAGTGTCAATTCTTTCACTTTGCTGTAGATATGGACACCTTTGTGGAATGTCTTCCATAGCAGCATATGATTACATATCCATTTTATACAAAAGCTGATGAAATGACAGCTAGGAGTGAGAAGACAAAATCAGAATTCTAGATGTGGTCTGAAGAATGTGAATTGAAGTGAATATAATGCAAAAGAAAACAGTTTATATTTCATATTTTAGATTTACTGCTAAGTTCAGCATCATGCAAATTGACTCTGAGAGAGGCATGATTTAGAGTTATTACAGTCCACAGAAATATTCTCCTTGCTTTTAATTAGAATTTTTGGTCAGTCTAAATGTAGAATTCTGATGGGCTTCAGCAGTGGCTTGAAGTAATTGTTTCTGGTATTATCAAATACTGTGAAAGCTTGATTATGATACACCTTTGGTGTCTATTATGCCATGAAGTAGGCATATCAGTTAATTAGCTGTCAGCTGCAATTCCTTTGTTTATACAATAGACTTTTTTACCTTTAAGAGAAATTTTCTATTATTTGGTTAGATTAGTTATTTGAATGTACCTAAACCAAAGTGGCATAGAGGAGAAATTTGAGGTAATTTTTACTCTTTTTTTGTAATTCAGAATCTCCATCTATGTAGATTATATTCTTTTTGTTTCTAGCGGGATAACACTGAGCTTAACATAATGATAAATGTGTCCACAGTGATTCATGTTTTTGGGCTTCTGTTTTACAGAAGGTGTGTTGATGTGCATCATCTGTTATTGAGAGTTTATAATTCTGCACTTTACTTATCATTGATGTCACTCACACAAAGCAGCTTACCTGTGCATGTAGATATACTTCTCTTCATGGTCAGGAGGATAGCTGTATGTAAATAGATTCAGTCTGTATGGGGTTTGGCCCTAAGTTTAGTAAATTGGATTTTACTGCTGTTCTTTTCAAACAAACTCAATGAATCCACAGCAGCTCTGAGGTCAGATGCTGCAGGGCATTAGTTACAGGTAACAAGTGAAACAGCAAAAAAGGACATCAAGAGGCAGGATTATAGGGGCTGAAGATGTCTTTCAAGGAGAAACTTCAATGGCTTAGCATAAATACTCCCATTATCTGTTAAAGCCCTTGTCAAACTCATCACTTTGCATTCAAAGAACACAGGCCTCCAAGCATGTTGGGCACCTGCAGTACCTCTGAAATCTTACATTCAGGGGCCATCACTGACCCTTCAATATAAGCAAGGGCAAATACTTACATAGGAGTACTTACATGTCAAAGCTCTTACAATAGAATGTGATGAAACTAGTTTACTACTTTAGCTTCCCAAGTTTTAGATTATTTTTATAATTGACTGTTGCTAAAGGGCTTCTTTCTTAAAGGGGTTATTTAAGAACTGTTTATTAAAAAGCAGCAAATCAGAAGGAAGAGTGGCAATCAATCCATCTTTATCTTTATTTAATGTAGTTACCTTATGGAGCATGAGCAGGTACATAGAGCTAGCAACTCTGACAGTAACCGTAATTAACTCTTCCAGACTAGACTGAAGCAATGCTGCTATGTCCAATGCTGAACAAATCAGTTTCAGAAACAAGGGCTTCTGGCAACATCTGCACTACTGCAAACTCATGCCAGACTGTGGCCCTGATCAGAATAGAAAGCCAGGCAAAGCGAGCAGAAATAGAAAGAAGTGGCATTAAAAAGGGATCCAGATACAGGAAATTATCTTTCTCCAACTTGTCTCACTAGTAGCTACATTTGACTATTCTTCTTTAAAATTATATTTAGTACATTCCTCCTCACCCTGCCCAGCATGCATAGAAGGTTTACAAGCACAGCTGATCTAAAATTATTTCATGTGATTACATGGTGAAAGCTTAGGTGAAGAGGAGAGCACCCTGTGAAATGTGGGTGGAATATTCCATGAGTATTGGTCTATGGATCATTCCATTCTAGCTTATATTTAATTGTGCTTTAGTTAGGTAGTGAACTGACTCTGTTTCTGGAGTTGTTTCATAAAGGAAAGTATGACTCCCTACAGTTTATAGCTCAATTCAATATTTTACACTAAAGCTGGAAGCATCTATGAAAATGGTAATATTTTTTCCAGAATATTGGCAAGAGAGGAAAGGTCAAAAGTGCAATTCTGTAGACTTAATTATTTTCCATGTAAACTTTTGCTACTAATAAGGAATTCTTTAGCTGGAATGATCAGCTGGCTTACTTAAAATGTATGCTCAAAATGCACAAAAGTTGAAGAATTAATATTAAAGCCATTAAAGATGCTTTTGTTAAAGCTAAAAGGAATCTTTATAAAACATTAAACTATCTAAACCCATTCTCATTATCATGCTGACTCCTGTTAAGTTCTGCAGAGATATGATGTTTCTAAAGGGCTAAAAAAACAAAATTTAGCTTCAGAGGTGGTCTGAAAATTTCCCACTGCCAAGGTAAGACAAAAATGTAGCTTTAATGCAGATGTATGTAGAAGATAGAGAGTTCATAAAATTAAGCTTCTCACAAGAAAATACTATTAAGGCATTAAACGAATGAAAAAAGCCCAGTATAGAAGAGAGGGCTGCTGAAGGTTGTGAAAGGTCACATCATCCATCTCTCTACCTGAGAGAATAGTGCCTTTACATCAAACCTTAAGGTGGCACACTTTACATCTTCACTGAAGCTAGTTTGGAAGAAAGAAAAGTTAAACCTCTCTGATCCAAGCAAGCAAGATTTCCCACCCCTTTCTCAGATTCTTGACCCCAGTAATGGCTTATTTGCTCATCTATGCTGTAATAGGGTGTTAAAGAGGACTGCATTGAAGGTAAGAGAGTCATGATACCTGGTCACAAATGAGTGCATCAGCACTGTAACGGTGTCAAGACAAGAGGCAGGTTTGCCCCTTTTGCCTAGCTAATCAGTCACTGTATTAGTCTTACCCAAAAAAGTCTTCCATAACTCGGTTCTTGTAAAACATTTAATTGTTGACTCTCAATTTTATCAGGGTCTTCCCCAGCTATTTTCTGATTTACATTTCTACATGATACTTAGAGATTCACAGTTACTTTGCATTTGTACTTGATGTGGTTTCCCTGTAAACAGCCTGGAGAGGATAGCAGAAATGTCTTTGAAATACGCCACTCTTGTACACAATTCTTATCTTGAAATTGTCCTTGCAGGATAGATATTTGGATGATATGTTTTTCTCTTGATTTCCACATTTTCCTCTTTAGAAATGTTATCAACAAGAGTGTCTAATGCAATTCTATGTAAATATAAGGAGAAAGGCATATATAAGGAAATGCATTTTTTCTTTTTTCTTTTTTTTTTTTCTTGCAGAATTCCTGATATCAAGCTGAGATTGTGAAGCGGATACTAAAGAAAGATAGGCAGACCAAAATAAAACAGCAGACATTTTCCAGCCAAAGGATCCTAGTATATCTGGTAATCAGGAAAAAAGACAAGGTATTTTTCTATTAAATGCCAATATTAACTCACCATAATTGCTTTACCTTACAGCAATGCTAATTCATCATCATGGCACTGATATAAATAGAACACAACACATTTCCCATTAAATTCATACATTGTGAAATTAAATAGTAAACAGTAAAATTGTGATTCCATTCCATAACACATAGCAATTACTGTTTGCCGCAGAAACTCTTCTTAATGCATGCGGTATTAGGGGCTAGTGGTGATTTTAATTTCAAAACAGGCACAGAATTTTCTTCTGAAATTGTTATTTCTGTATTTCCAGTATGTTTATCATATGTGAAAAATTTGCTACGGCGTACTTTATCCTACAGTGAAAGAAGAAATCCACTGTGTAGCACTGAAGTCTTTTCACTATCATACCTCCTATCAAGTGAGATCCTGACTGGGCAAACTTGCACAGAAAGTAATGCCTCTTTTTCGGTTAAATGATGTCACTAAGGCCAAAGGGAAGCCATTACTCAGGCAAGTGTAGGAATTTGTTTGAGGAGAATATTAATGCAGTCATCTAAACTTTTTGAATATTCAGGTCTGGAATTCCAGTTCAGGTTCATGAGTATCAAATCTTGTACTTTTCTATCAGTTGCTACAGCCTGTGTCTACTGGCTTTAAGAGCAGTCTGCAAATATTTACAAAGCTATGAGGCTCAAGTAGTGGTTCACTTTATCTGTGTGTTTATTTTCAGCTCATTCTTGTCAGCTTCTCTGATTCAATTCAATGGATCATGAACTGCAGAGGAACTTGGAAAAAATGGACTGCAGGGACAAAAAAGGGCAGTGTTCAAAGACAGCAGAAGACCTGGGTGGCATGCTTCCTTTAAGAAAAGGAAACAAAAAGCACATTAAAAGAGTAGCTTACCATTACTGACAGAAGCCTTGTAAGATAAATAAATACATTATAAAAGTAGGGGAAAAGATCCTCTTCCTCTTCTAAGGGTGAGATAAGTTCTCATTTAGAAAGAAGAATCAAATGTATCATAGATACAGCAAGTTTTGCTAGCCACTTCCCTCATACAGACACCTTTTGAAAGGTAAATCGTGTTGAGATTGAGTTTGCAAGTGATTTGGGCACATGTATGGTTGCAGCTTTTGTTTTGTCCTCAGTTGAGAAATACAGCCACACTTTGCATGGCTACAGGTGACTTGTGATGGCATAAACTATGGCAAATTAGTGTGTGCCCGAAAATATAATATTCCTTCAAGAAACATTTACAAGAGTTACTACTACTTCTTGGGAGATCTGACTGAATTGTCTGGGATCTTAGTAACACCAGTGTGATGTGAAGGTCATCTCAAAGGGTTTCTTGTTTTAGGACCCCTTTGATTCTAAACCTTATACATCTTTCAGTGAACTACAGAGCTAGAAACATTTAAACTTTTCATTTGAAATAGCAGTACTCAGCTGAACTGACATCAAAGTAAATAGGCAAATTAGCTATGCATTCACATGCAGTGCTGTCACATGGGTCACTAAGGGAAATAGTGTGGCCTTGCTCACCAGGCTCCTAGAAGCTGCCACTTTGCTATGCGCTGCTGAAGTAAATTAGAATGTGTTGTGCTTTTGAGCTCTCTTCATTCTCCTGTTCCCAAAAGGCATGATTTCTGGTGGAAAAATATTCAAAACTGATATTTTTGAAGGTGACTTGAGACTTCAAAAGCTCTTCATTGCCAAGGTGTGGGGCAGCTTACTTCTCAAAAGAAGTAGCAAAGAGCAGCCTTATAGAATAAATAGCAACTCAACACAGCTCTTACCTGAAATAGATGATATAAGAAGAAATGCTTAGGCATGTAACCAATAAAATCCTACAACTCAAACTGGCATTCAATAGAAACAGAGTGGTAAAAAGAGAAAAATGGACAAATGTGTAAAGGATAGATCCTATTAGTAATTTTTTACTTCTAAATCTGAATTATTTGTCACGTGGTATCAATATGCATGTTGTTTAATATGTTGTCAGTGTTACTGTATCGTAAGTATCAGTTTGGACTATATTGCATAAGTGATCTCCCTATTATGGCTCTATTGTATTGAAGTAATAAACTCACTGTTTCATTTATTCTGCACTGTTACATTTATTCCTTCATCTTGTCATCAGTTAAAATTAATTTTCTTACATTCTGCCCTTCTTGTCACTTTTAGACAAACAGAAACCATACACTGGGTAGTGACTCACTGAAAGGAAGTGAACGTTCCTTCTTACTGTAAGGTGATATTAGCCACAATAAGTCCTCCCATGTACTTAGTTATCTCTCATTTACTGGTAAATTTAGAATTATGTATGAAAAGCTGTGATGTATCCTGTGATTATCTTAAACTGGTCAGAAAACATTAAGGAAAAACATTGGGGTTTTAAGAGTTTCTCTTGTTTCTATGACAGCTGTTGCAGATCTATTTAATTTTTTTTCAGAATTATATTCATGTATTTACACATGTTGTTTAAACTAACATATTAAAATTAGTCCTCTTTAAGAAAAAAAGGAGGGAAAGAAAAAAAAAGGAAATTTAAAAAAAAATCTGATCTCTCATTGAGGTCAATAAAAAACTTTGGGATACCAGACTTTTCAAAAAGATGACCAATATCTTCAGACTTTACCAAAATGGGACAGAGATGTAATAGTGCAGACAATGACCATCTACTGGAGCAATTACTAAAAGAAAACAGCCTGTCCCAGGAGATCCTTTTTGATTATATACCTCATTTGCATTATAGGTTATATAAAGGTCACATAAAAATTATTGTTGGATCAAGTCCAGAGGAGGGATGCAAAAATGATCAGAGATCTGGGAGCACCTCTCCTATGAAGCTCCTGAGAGCTCTGAGTTTCTTCAGACTAGAGAAAAGAAGGCTTCAGGGAGACCTTATAGGAGCCTTCCAGTATTTTAAGGGACTTTTTACAAGGGCTTTTTGTGGCAGTACAAGGGAGAATAGAATAGAATAGAATAGAATAGAATAGAATAGAATAGAATAGAATAGAATAGAATAGAATAGAATAGAATAGAATAGAATAGAATAAGCCAGGTTGGAAGAGACCTCCAAGATCATCCAGTCCAACCTATGATGCAACCCTATCCAATGGCACTAAGTGCTGCATCCAGTAATGGCTTCAAACTGAAAGAAGCTAGACTGTTTCAAAATTCCAGGTCTGAAATATCTTGATAACTTCCAAATTATTGGCAGCTACCTTTTAAAAGCAATTAGGATTGATTTTCTAATATTTTTCAAATACAAATATTTTGTTTAGTGCATAATGTGAGGAAACTGATCATAATATTTACAAAAACAAAACATTCATCTCTTGTGTTCAAAAGAATCAGCTCAGAGGAAGCACTGGAGAGAAACAGCTTGTTCTGCATTACTGTCTCTGCACTATCTAACAGCTCTACAGATGTGACTCAAAGAAGCAATTAAAGCTCAGAGCATTTTGGTAAGCAGGTTCAATCTGCAAAACAGCACCTGGCATATGAACAAGCTGTGAAACTACTCCAAAACCTTCAAAATCTAAAAAAAGTGGTTTTGAAATAAAGTGAAAATGTCATAGGAAGCCATTTGTACAATTTACATTTACATATGCAAATTGAATACAAGGGAACTGGTAAAATATTAATGAAAAGTAGGCAATTGGAAATACTGTGCTGGAGTGGTTATTGTATTTATTTAATTTCTTTGCAAATATTAGTTGTTTGATTTCTTTCTTTAGTTCAACATTATCCCTGATACGTGCTCAATCCAAAAAGTCAATGGAAAACTTTAGTGTCTCAGCTGTTAGTCAAACAATATTATGTACTTTAATTAAGGTCACATTTTTAAAATCAGCTTTTGAAGCCAGACTTGTTTTTCATCTGTTTTGGTAATGATTTTGGAAGATAGTAATTGGAAGAGGAGCTAATTTGTAGATATTCCAAATTTTCTCTCAAAGTTAAAAAGCGTCTTGTCTACTAAGGCTTCTATATAATGTGACAATTTTTAAAATAATTAACAAAATAATATCTCAACACCAGAAAATAAAAAGGGAATGGTTATTGGAACGACACAGAAGTGGATTAGGCATGGAAGTACATGTATGTGAAATTTACCTTAAATTCTGTAAAAGTCAGAAAATTAAAATCCAAACTGTGCAGATGTACCACGTAATATTGCAGTACCTCTTACCCTGATATGTTAATTGCTAAATTTCACATTTAAAGGAGTGCAGCAAATGGCCAATTGAAGTGACAAAGTGCATTCTCCCTTCTCTTCATTTGTTTACTGAAAATTCTGAAACTTGATCCCAGAGAAGAAATGTAGCTCTTTAGCATAAACATACAGTTGGCTGTTGTTGCTGTTGGATGTTAAATACCTTAAGAATGCTTCAAAATTTATGTTTTCTCCCCCTTTACCTCACAGTAATCATGTTTAGCAGGAACTTGATCAGATTTAATCTGTTTACTATTAATCCAATAAAAACATTGGAATGTATGCTAAATGAAACATATGACTTTGCAAATCAGGGAGGAGTTCATTTAGTAATAGAATTTAATTTAGAGATTGCTCACTAATTCTTTAGATCAGCTTTTGGTTACAAGTATTTGCTTTAGTTTATGTAACATGAATGCATACAACTACAGCTCAGATTATTTCTTATGAATAATGTATTTAAACAAATACATGCCTTTAATGTATTTGCAGTTGATTTGTAGTCAGGCCATAATTTTTACATCTGAATTAATTTTTTTCAGGCTGTTCACTCATTTAGGTTACAAATTGGGTTTTACATATCTCCAGATATTTACTGTGAAATTTTCAGGGTGAAATCAGTAAATATTGCTTGAGGTATTTTTTTTCAAATCCTTGAAAATCTTTGGGAATCACCTGTCTAATAACCTCCTAAAACATTTACTGTGTTTGAGTTTACTGTGGAAGAAGTGTAAACCGATGAAAAAGATCTTTCTGCTTCTGGTGTAAATGTCAGTTGATACAATAGTTAGGCTATCATCTAATAAACTCTCCTACGTTTCTCCTATATGACAATAGATATGTTCAGATATTTAGTACTAAATTATAGTGCACGTAGATTGGCATCTTTCAGAACAAAGAAACAGAATAAAGCATGAGAAACAAATTGTATCGCAATGTCATGTTGTCTGAAACAATAATGTGTCTTTCAGGTCAGTTTCTGAGAAACTGCTGGAAATGCTGTTATTTCTGGACCCAGATCATAGAATCAGTCAGGGTTGGAAGGGACCAGAAGGATCATCTAGTTCTAAACCCTCTGCCTTGGGCAGGGACACCCTACACTAGATCAGGCTGGACAGAGCCTCATCCAGCCTGGCTGCAAACACCTCCAGGGATGGAGCTTCCACCACCTCCCTGGGCAACCCATTCCAGGCTCTCTCCACTCTCAAGGTAAAGAATTTCCTCCACACGTCCAGTCTGAATCTCCCCACCTCCAGCTTTGCTCCATTCCTCCTAGTCCTGTCACTATTGATATCCTAAAAAGTCCCTCCCCAGCTTTTTTGTAGGTCCCCTTCAGATACTGGAAGACCACAATAAGGTCACCTGGGAGCCTCCTCTTCTCCAAACTGAACAACCCCAACTCTTTCAGTCTGTCCTCATAGGAGAAGTGTTCCAGCCCTCTGATCATCCTTGTGGCCCTTCTCTGGACATGCTCTAGCATGTCCACATCCCTCTGATAATAGGGACTCCAAAACTGGTTGCAGTACTCCCGATGGGGTCTCACCAGAGCTGAGTAGAGGAGAAGAATCACCTCCCTCAACCTGCTGGACACAGATGCCCTGCTACTTCACCCTGGCCCTTTTGATCTGGGATGCACTCAGATGCTTCTTTTGTTTCTTCTAACTGATCAGTTTTAGTTAATTTGTAGGAGCTTAAATTGCTGCTGACTATTCAACCTCTGGCTCATCATTCAGTCGCTCAGAGTCTCCTGTCACAATTGTGAGAGCCACCTCAGGGATAACAAGTTCATGAAAATGAAATTTCTGTTTTCTGAGTTTCTGCTTTGACCAGTTGGCAGTATATCAAGACAGCACAGATTTGTGGCCAAAGGACTGTTTCTGTCCATCCTCTATGGGAGAATTGCTGTCCCTGCAGCCCCTGTCCCAATGTGACAGACTCATGGCCATGACCAACTGAAGCTCACCTTTGGAAGACTTCATCAGTTTCCAGGAAGTATTTAAGTAAGCTATACTTGGGCTTCTCAGAGGTGGGAGTATAAGGGGAAAAGGGAACAGTAGGCATTGGTTGGGAAGTGAGGCTTCATATGTTGCACTCTTACACCTGAGGGGCGTGTGAAATTGGTGCTGAAAAGGAGGCATTTTCTCTTTCATGTTTTTATGCATTTCAATTAGTGGTGCCAGTTATATGCTGTACAGAGAAGGAGCAGCATGTCATACAGTGTGTGCTTAGCCCTCAGGTGATACTAACTTGCAGAAGGACCACGTTAGTAGAAAGAGCAATCAAATAATAACAAGCAGTTGCGGAGAGTTGAACATGGAGACATTGTGCAAGGTAAAAGACAACCATTTGAGCTTGTTACAAGCCTCAGGCTTCATGTAGGCTCAGGTCTGGGTGTGTGCAGCTACACATGACATCAGTGTTGTACAGCTCTTCAAAGCTTTCACACTGTCTGTGCTCTGCTTAGTACTGTAGCAGCTGTGTTGATTTATATTCTGATGTGATCTTTTTTCAGTGCAGCTGTCCTCTCCTGGTAGAGAATTAAGCCAACCTTTAAAGACACTAGGAAAAAAACAACACAACAAAATCAAAACAACAACAACAAAAGAGTGTCTGTAAGGATGCTGCCAGTTGTAATTCACCTCTGTAATTTGTACCTTCAGCATCAGTGTTCTAGAGGCAGAATTTCAGTTAACGTCTGTGGGTGATGGGAGTCATTGAGAGCAACGGTAGTCAGTGAGAGCAAGGGGGAAAATTCAAATGGTGAGGGCTCTGCAGCTCTATTCCCTACCCTCTCTGGTCTCTGAGAAAAATGACTCATGGATCAGTTTCCACAAATCAGTGACCATCATCTTCTGCAAGGAGACTTAGTTACCAGGACAACTGTTTCCAAGACAGACTGATTTTCCTCGGGAACAATTTCAGTGTGTTATTTCTGTACAGCAAACCATCTCCCATGCCTATTGTTAAACACATGTGAGAAGCTACTGGAGTTTTAGTTCAAGAAGGAAATAATTAAACTGCTGAAAAGGAAAACAAGTCTAACTACCGAAGGGTAGTTTGAAGTCCTACATGGATCTGCACAGAGTTCATAGTTTCTCAGATTTTATTTGCTTTCTGCAAATATCCCCCCCCCGCCCAGAACACAGTGTTGGAAGCCTCTTCAATTTGCATATTTGCATGCTTCAAAATATTCACATGGGAATAGGACAGGTCCTTCAGGATTTTCGATACTGGATATTGTAGTACATAGCTATAGAAGTTCTTATGATTGGCTCCAGTATTTCCAATCAGCAGCCTGCATGTGCTGGAAGCAACAGATTCTACCAATGCTGATTGTTTTTGGAACAGCTGACGTGCCCTCAAGGGACATGCCCTCTTTTGAAATTGCTTGTGAGCTTTATGATGCCTGAATTAATTCCTTAGCTTCACTTTGTTCACGGAATAATGTTTTAATGGTATGTATGCAGCAGGGAAGGATCCCTCTTGTTACAGAGGTTTTTAAAGTTTACGATTCAAACTTTAACATTTCGATATTAGGTTCCAATTTCTCGCGTGGAATACTTTTAGTTCAAGTGGAAAAATGTGTTTGATTATTGTATAATATTAGATAATATTCAGCATGTGAGCTAGCTAAACGGATGAAGTCTCCGGAGAATTCCAAAGCACACAAATGTGACGCCGTTCTCATTGTCCACCAGAGGTCACTTGCAAGCCACGTTATTCGTTGTCGGCTGTGCTTTCGCTTGCTAGCTAGCATCTGTCGTTTCCCATACTAAGTACTTCTGGATCATCTGTGAAATGGAAGTCCTGAGAACCCTTCTAATGACTGATTTATTTTTTTTTTTCTAGAATCATTAATATTAAGAAAGAGGAAGGCCAAATCCTGCTGAAACCTAAGAAAAATTATTTAAAAGTGTAGGGATTTCAATGATTCCATCATCTCAGTAGGTAATCTCACTAACTACCGCATGCTTCTCCATTCCTTCTCATCCTATCACTACAAGCTCAAATAAAAAAACCCGGCTTTCTTATAAGCCCCTTTCAGGTACTGGAAGGCCTCTACAAGGTCTACCCCAAGTTTTCTCCAGGCTGAACAGCCCTAACTCAGCCTGTCCTCATAGGGAAGAGCTCCAGTCCTCTGATCATCTTTGTGACCCTCCTCTGGACCCGTTCTAGCGTTTTGATGTCCTTCCTATGCTGGGGTCACCAGAATTTAATGCAGTACTCCAGGTGGGACCTTTGAGAAACAAAATGTTTACAGTTTTTCATACTTCAACTGTATGTGAATCTCAGCTGTTAACATGCTTGCAAAGACATTTGCTTCACTAATTTTTGTTGCAATGTGAAGAAAACCCTTGAGAAAACCTTACTTGCCCAATCAGTTGTCAGATTTGAATAAGTCGTCCAACTTTGGCAAACGATTATATTTTGCATCTCCTATTGTGTCTAGAGTGAGAAGTTTGAAATCAGACATGGTGTTTTATGAATCCTTAAGCAGCAAGGGAAGGCCCATATTTGACGCAATGTGAAAAAAAAAACAACCAACCAACCAACAACAACAACATTCTGTTCATGTTTTGTTTAAAGTGGATGAAATAAAAGCAAAGGAAAAGAGGGAGAAGGTTCCTCCAAGATGAATGAGAATCAGAAATTCCCTATTAATCTATATTAGCCTTATAATTACGTTCTGTGCTCCAAACTTTGAATGAATGGCTTTTCTTTTAGTACTTTTTGTTCACAAAATGTAACCATTTCTTGTAGAATAATATTCCACTGACCAGTAATGTACCATATACCTATGTAAACAGCCTGTGCTTTTTGTTTGATTTAGTTGAATTAATGTAAAATATAAACTGAGGATTTATAATAAAGCACTGTGGCTTATATTTGTTTGTGCATATGCTGGAGTAGAAAAAAAAAACCCTGTGAAATCCTTTGCATCCCTAGCTTTCTAATTCTTCTGATATTGGGACAATATTGTAGCTGTTCTTAAATACAAAGGTGTAAATATTTAATTATTTTAACACTGTGTTTAGTTTCCCAGTTGTACTGAGCAATGTTTTCTCTGTAAAAGTCAAATAGAAAGATGGGTGAAAAAATGATTAAAAGGTGTAGGGATTTCAATGTTCCCATAATCTCAGTAGGTAATCTCACTAACTACACCAGGCTTCTCTATTCCCTCTCATCCTATCGTTACAAGCTCACATAAAAAGCCCTTTCCTGGCTTTTTTGTAATAGTGGCCTAATGGCAGGATAAAAACTTTTCACAAGTGATGGATGGCCCATGCAGAAGTACAAGACAAGGTCCCTTAAATCTTGCTGAAGGTGAAGGCAAAAGAGGTTTGCCATTACAGTCAAACTTTTACAGTGTAAGTAAAGCTGAACAGCTGACTAGGAACAGTAAGAATAGCATCCTGATATTGTCTTCTTTCTGCGTCTTGTGCTTTTAGAGCTCAGATATCTTTAAGCTCTGTTGACAGGGAGCTCAGTCAGCGAATATTCTAAAATAGGAGGAGAAACTCAGTATGTGTGTTCTTAATAGGCAATACCCTGAGTGAGGGATCCTGTGTGAATTATGAAAATTTTCTGAGTCTCGAACAGAGCCTCTTCCAAGTTAAGCAGGTTGTTTGATTTTTGCTGGTTTTGTCTGGTCTACTTCAGAACTCTCTCTCTCTCTCTCTCTTACAGCTCCTACAAAAATTTTATGCTTGGTCTGGCAAACTCCAGAGTTGGCACCTCTGCAAAGCCTGGTTTTAATAAGAAACAGAATTTGCTTTTTGTTTATAAACTTTGGTCCAGAGTAATATGAAATAATTTAAAGTCTGGTGGGGAGAGGGAGGTAGTACAAAATTCTGCTTTGTTCCTAGTTTGTCAACTGCATAGCCCAGAACATACATTAAAGAATGACGGACTCATTAATATTCACTGGAAACTTTCTGGTAACTGTTGTTCAGGTCTTTATTATTATTATTATATATAGACATGAACTTAGATTAGTACACATACTGATGCCTATGCTATCTAGTTTCTACCAGGAACAAATGTTGAAACTTTAATTACAGTATTATTCCTGCTCTTACTTATCTGGGCTATTACTACAACATTATTCCTAGTGTGTCCCTATAAAAACTTAGAAACAGTTGGTACTTTCACGTTGCTCTTAAAATACAGAATGGACACAGGATATTTGAAGTTTTTATTATTGTTAGTTGACTTAAGGTGTTAGACCAAATCGTGAAGCATCTGCATAATCTCTGTGGCAGGCTGACAAATGACAAGAAATAGGTTAAGATTTTCAGCTCTGCTCTATCCTGCTTGCTGTGCAGAAGTACAGATGCATGTGGGGTAGGTTACCTGCTTTATATCTTTCTAAGAGTTCTAATTAAACTCACTGTAGGAACACCTATTAGGACTGCTGCTCCGAAATGCCTGGTCTGAGATTTTTCTGAAACAAGGTTATTCCTAGGGTTTTATTCTTCAAAAGTCTTTAATCGTGACTCTAGTTGTCTCAATGAAAACTTTGAAATACTTTGTAAACTCATGATTTGGGCTAAGAGTACTCTTTTGGTCTGACATCAAAGTGAATCAATGAGCTAACTGTGCGTTTCTATCCACTGCTTTAACCATACATTCCTTTGCAAGTGTCTAGAAGCTGTCACCCCACTATGTTGTGATGAAAATAATTGGATGTAGTTCCCACTTCTGTTATTCCCATATGATATTGCTGCTGGTTAAGAATACTTGAAGCTGATGACTCCAAAAGCAAGTTTGAAACTTCAAAAGCCAAGCATTCTCACATGCTGAGCTGCTTGCTTCTCCAAGGAAATCTGCAGAGAGCTGCACCGTATATCAAAGAGCAGCCAGGCATACAGTCACTCCTCTGATTCACTGAGCTCAACTGTGAGGAATTCAGTACTCAAACTAGGAATCACAGGAACCAAATAATTCTGGAGGAAGGGAAGGCTCTATAGAAATAAGGACTTCGAACATGAAATTACTAATCCAATGAAGACAGACATTTAATAATTTGCAAATAATAAGCCACTTGCCTTGTTTGGCACTTGATACAGGAATATACAATAGTGCAGTAGAGTTGGATACCACAAATATGCTGGGTTTGCCATAGCTTAGTAAAATTTCTGCTGTGTGATAAACTGTGCTTCGACAAGATAATGTCCTCATCAGGCAAGAAGCTACGGGTGGGGAAATTGCTGGGAATCCTGCCTGTCTCATACTTCTGCTTTTGCAGACATGCAACCTTCAAGGAAGTTCAACAGACATTCAACAAATCAGATCTTCTTGTGGGTTTCAAGATTCCAAGATTTGCCCTGGATGCCATGTGTTGACAGCATATAGACACCACATTTGATCCTTGGCCAAAATAACAAGGGTCAGTGTGGAAAGTTCAGTTTCCATCAAAAAATAGATTTCTAATTCCAAATCTATATTTAATGATGTTGGCTGCTATTTTCACAGAAACTAATTTTATTCTAGGTCCTGAAGAGATACAAAGCCACTCTGACAACCAACAACATCTCTATCTAATGCCACCACATCATAGAACACCCCCAGAAATCAGACCTCTGGGACAAAATCACTCCTGACACTGCTACAAGGGTGAAGAGTTTGAACTGGCTTTTGCAGCTGGAGATATTTGGCAGACCTTCCTCTGGGTAAGGAAATTTTCTACAAGGAAAATTGCCCAAAACCTTTTTTCCTCAGCATTATGTTTTATATTATTAATTTTGCAGAACTGCCCAAGGCAATATCCCACACGGTATTCTTGTTATTGTACTTTTCATATCCACACAATGGTACCATAGCCATTTGGACAGTGCAAGCTCTATTGAGAGGTTCGTTCTAGTCACTGTCACTAGTATTACAAGAAGACAAATAGTATGTGATTTACTTAAAAGTTTAAAGATATATTACTTTACCTCATGTTGTTTTTCCAAATCCCACCTCCCATTTTTAAACATAAATGAATATGTTTGATTTGGCCAAGTTTTTTCCAGAGATATTTCAGAATATATTGCAGGAAAGTCAGCCACTGCAGTCAAGCAAGCCTCAAATACCATTCCCTCTCCTAGGTTATTCAAATATGAATCCATTGACTGAATAAAGGGGAAAAACCTTACAGTCAGAAATTTCAGTGCCTGCTGTTTTTCTTATTTTTTGGTTGTTTATTTGTACTGTAACACAGCCAATGTCTGTCCAAGGCCAGGTAAACAGCAAAGGGTTCACTCTCAGATGTCATACGCAGTACCTGTAAATAAGGGTAAGATTGAGGTAGGCAATCATTAGGATTGTGAAAGACAGAGATAAGCCTGTAAGCCACCTATCCGCAAAATGAAGCATGAAATTACAGCTTTTAGCAGAAATGCAGGGAATTTTGGTTTAGGGTTAGGGTTTTTTTGTGTTTTGTTTAATTTTTCTCTTGGCAGGCTTTCTCTTCCATTCCCTATCTACTGCTTTTGGAGCTGCGAAAATGATTAAGGGAGTGGAACATCTTCCTTACAAGGAGAGGCTGAAAGAGCTGGGTCTCTTTAGCTTGGAGAAGAGGAGACTGAGAGATGACCTTACTGATGTTTATAAATACATAAAGGGCAAGTGTTCTTCTTGGTGATACCCAATGACAGGACAAGGGGCAATGGGTAGAAGTTGAGGCATAAGAGGTCTCATGTAAACATGAGAAGGAATTAATGACTACGTAATAATTTCCTGCCCAGTTAGGACACCTTTTTTTCAGTGTTTATCCTATTGGATGGTAATTTGTTACACAAAGAAATGCATAAATTGAATTCTTACTATTACATCAGTTTTTAGGTGATAATGCCTTACCAGAGATGGTCCCTTATACATTCCATTTCCAAAAAAAAAAAAAAAAAAAAAGAGGAAAAAAAACCCCTGGGTTGTCTCAGCCTATTTTAAAATAAACGTATGCTATCAGTGTAGTAGATTATTAATGGAAAACCATGAGGATGATTAGGGGACTGTATTGATTGGGGGCAATTGAAGAGGCTGAAATTATATGTTATGTAGCTTTTATAATTTCCAAAGCCCCACCCACAATCTGTGTGTAGATTAGTTTAAGTTTGGGTTCTAATTCGGTCAGGAAAAGTCTTCACCAGGATGCCTTTTCTTGTAATTCAGGAAAAATCAGAAAAATTGAAAGGTTTGGGCATGAAACAGATTTGCCCTACTTACAGATGGGAGACTGTCTCTTTCACGGCAGTGTCCAGAGTCCAGTGCATGCCAGAGTCCAAGATGACTGTAGGCACAGCTTTCATGAAGCCACGATCGCGAAGCAAGGCAGGGGAAAGCCAGGGTGCTCCGCGGTGTTCCCACAAATGGCTGCAGTTTACCGCTAGAGGCAGGTCCTGCATCAAGAAGCCAGGATGCTTCTCAAGGTCCAGCTCAAAGTCCGTGCGAGGTTCATGTCTCCAGGTCTGTGTTCAGGTCCGTTCAGGTCCCAGCGCAGGTCCCGGTTCAGGTCTGAGTGCAGGTCCCAGTGAAAGTCTCAGTGAAGGTCCGTGCAAGTCCTGCTCCAATCTGTCCAGCTGCCATATATATACTGAGGTGATCTGTTGCCTCCCTGTTCAAGCCCACGGAGGGTGGGAGAAGGCATTTCACACCTATTGTACTAAGCCTCCAGTGACTGAGGTGGGGAGGGAGGAAGACAGTTTCCTGCCCTGCCAAAGTTCACACCCCATTCAAATCTCCGGTGGGGCAGCGCCCCGCCCCACCACAGTTCACACCTCATTCAAACCTCCGGTGGGGCAGTGCTCTGCTCTGCCACAGGGACTTGAAATTTCCCCTAAGAAGAGTGACTGAGAGACCTGAGGCTCTTTAGTCTTGAGAAGAGAAGATTGAGAGATCAATGTCTATAAATATCTGAGGGGCAGACATCAAGTGGATTGGGCCAATCCCTTTTTGGTGAGGCGCAGTAATAAGAAATGGAGACAAACTTGAACATAGATGTTTTCACCTCAACATGAGGAGAAACTTCTGTACAGTGAGGGTAACTGAACACTGGAACAGGCTGCCAAGGGAGGTTGTAGAGTGTCCCTCTCTGGAGATATTTAGGACCCACCTAGATGTGATCTGGTACAGGTGATCCTGCTCTGACAGGAGGGTTGGACAGGATGATCTTTCAAGGTCCTTTCCAGCCCCATATCTTCTGTGATTCTGTGTGATTCTGTTGTGCCCCCTAGAAATCATCAAGTTCAATCCCCTTTGCCAAAGCAGGATCACCTAGGGCAAGTGACACAGCAACACATCCAGGTGGGATTTGAAGCTCTCCGGAGAGAAAATGATGTGACAAGAGTTTCACTATATACTGATCAAGTGAAAGTGTTGGTAAGTAAAAATCTTGTGGTTGTTCAGCAGTTACCCTCAACCCCACACTTTGAATTAACCCAGCCTAGACTCAGAAATCTGGAAGTTAATAAATGAAGCTTTATATTTACAGCTTTGCACAATATACAAGCAGATATTTACAATATATAACATATATTTACAGATATATACAGTAAAAAGGTAATACAGAAACACCACACCCCTCTCGGAAATCAGAGTCCCCAAGAGGGGGGTTTCTAACCACCCTACCACCTTTACCTCAATTCTCAGTCTTATCCCACTATCTGTCTTATATGACAAGAAAGCAAGTGTAGATCGGCCAGGGGGATTAGCAGCAGGAAAGTAGTTTTAAGTTATTCAGATCCAGCTAAGAAGGTGTAGGGAGAGAGATGTGGCAGCCAGAGTAGCTCAAGCAACTCTGTCTTGTCTATGTTTGGGTTACAACTCTCAAACATTTTTTTTCTTTTTAAGTAAACCTGTAAGTGAAGTAGCATCATCAATGTTTTCCTCTGTCAGCCTATAATCTAATTTCTTATTAAAATCCTCCAATTGGTTCAAAACTTCACAGGTCTCTTTTGCTGCAATAAGTATTTGACCATACTGAGCCCATTAAACCCTTGCAGATGCAGGCATGCTGGTTATAAAATACTTCTGTGAGATGCCCCACTGGAGCACAGCAAGCCGGTGAGGATGACTGTTATCAGGATGTTAGCTCTCAGTTTAATAGCTTTCTGTCCCTGTGTATTATGTTTATAGCTGTAATATCTACTTTTGAGCAGCAGTTTCCCAGTGCTTTACTTCAACAGGACTGCCCTGTGCTGCCAATCTCTCAGGATTTAGGCTAATAACTCAGCTGTCACCAAGACTAGATCTGGAACAAGGGTTCTCTGCTGCCTCTGTCAGGATCCCTTCTCTACTGTTACCTGCATTGGGTGAAATATGTCCAAATACACCTTTTACAGAAGAATAAAAAGAAGTCCCTGAGATCTATGTCTCTAAACAGAATAGAATAGAGTATTTTAGACCTATTTAAACAGAGAACCTCTAAAACTAGCTATCTCCTAAATGTAAAAGTTTCAAGATATCCTTCAAGGTGCAGTACTGATCTCTGCTGATAAAATCTGTAGCTGCTGAAGCCTCATGACCTTGGACCTGTCATTACATTCACATTTAATATGATTTTCCATGTAGATTTCTCCATGTTCTTTAAATACAACTTCTGATTGCAAGTCCTGGTTTTCCTGGTTCAGGTTGCTAATTTTTTTATTTTTTTTTTCCCCATCTAAAGCATTGTTGGTGCAAATTATCATTAATCTCTTTGGGAAGTGATTTCATTGCTAAGGAAGTCTGTCACCATTTTTCCAAAGGTAAACAGACACCACAGGACTGGAGCAAATAGCTTGAAAAACTTGTGAGTGAGACAAACTGATCTTAGCTCCTGGAAGCTAAAACCAGCAAAGTTTTGTAAGAGCCTGCATCTCTGAGAGCTTAACATTTTGTTTTCAAATTTTCTTTTACTGTGCTATTATTTTGAGCATTTGTCTTGATGCCTTCCTGGAAGACAGTAGCAATGTCAACTTCCTTTGTATTAGATAACTAATGCAGTATAAAAATTCAGGACAAAGAAATCCTTAGAGGGGTGTTAAGAACTTGAGTCCAGGAAGCAGGATAAATAAAATAAACCAGGATTTCAGTTTTGTTATACTAGTTAGTTAAACCTTGTCTTGTTTCATTTTGGTGTATGCTGTTGCCCCAGACTTGTATGTGAGCCTAATGGAGGAACCACAAAGAAGTATATAGAAAAGTAGTGCTTCTTAAACTCCGCTTTTCATCCTAATGATAACAGTCTCACAGTAATATGCTAATGATTATACTTTATGTTCTACTTTATCAGACAAAACATGACAGAGGAAGCTGGTCTCTGTAGGTAATCTCTTCTGAAGCTTAAAATAAAGAGACACAATTGAAGTGACTTGCAAAATTCATACTGGATTTAGTTTTCTCTCCTTATCCCAATGGCATAGGACATGGTATTTCGTTAGGTTTGTTTTTCATTTTTACTTGTAGAACTGGAAGAAATATGTGGCTTACTATAAATGTTTGTCAGCTCATGTTTATGGTAGTTTCATTTGTTTGTTTCTTCTTCAGTTAAACACAGACTGCATGGGATATGACTGCCTCAGATTTGACCTTCATTAAAATCAATGCACTCTGGTACAGCTTGTCAGAACATCACACCGGTCTTTACCTTATGATGTTACTGCCTGTTCTTCTCAGAGAGAGAGGGCAGCAAAGTATTGTAGATTTGGGATCCATGAGGACTGTGTCTCTGAGGTATAATATATGTTGTCATCTCTTTAATACACGTGATTTGAAAGGAGAAATTGGAAGGCAATCATAACATTACTACTGAAATGCACTCCACGTTTTTGTTCTTTAAGCTCTGGGTGTCTGTTGGAAGTGGAGACACTGTCAAGAGAAACGCTCTGAGCTTAGACATACAGCAGTTCTGATAGCTGTCTTGATCTCATGTCTGAAGATGGGAGTGTGTTTCCTTAGGAATGCAGGAAACTCTTCCACAGCCAACCCTTTAAACTGATGTAAATGGACAAATCTATGAAATTGCTGTTTGATTTTTCCACAGATCTGTGGACTTAGCATTGCTTCTGCCTCAGCCTTTCAATGCCTTGCTATTTGGCTTTCACTGTTCATGGCAACAAATTCAGTTAACACAGATAAACCTTAAGAGAAAATGTGTTCCTGCTTAATAATTCAGTGCATTTCACCTGCAGTCAATGGCTTATCAGGCAGAGGTGGAAGATATGGTGCTGAAGGTGAAAAGAGAGAACCAGGTGCAGAGTTATGACCATTTAGCAATACTCTACTTTTGACACTCCCTACCATCCTTGCAGTCTTCTTTCATGCCTCCTTCAGTCTTTTATTTTATCCTTTTTGTTTTATCTCAATTTTCTTCTGCCCCATTAACCTTTTGTAGGCTCTGCACAATTTCAGGAAGCTGAACATGCTTTCTGCATTTATAATGCTATTTTAGATACTTGGGTTTTAGTAGTAACAATAAAAAAAATCACACCAGACCATAAACCAGAAATTTAATGAGATTTTAACCTGATTATATCATTTGTACTCTGAGTCTTTTAGAGTTTCCTATGATACCGTACTAAATGATTCTTGCTTTATCTTTCCAGGGGCCAGCTCTGAAAATCATGCTTCCTAGAACAGAATTTCCCCGAGGTATGATCTATCAGTTAGGTAATTTTTTTTTTATTTCCTGCTGGAACCAGCAAATAGATCAGCAAGTGCTTCCTGTCATGTAGTAGAACCAAGTCATCTGCTCTTCCAAGCTGCCAAATCATAGTTTCTGTCTAAACATTTAATAAACACATATGGAATTGTATACTTTCTTACCATTTCCTGTCTGTGTTGTCATGTGTATACAACACATCTTGGAATTGCATTACTGCTTTTCAGCCTCCAAGCAAGCTCTCATCATTATCAGTACCACTTGATATGAACTATGACATAAAATTTCATTGGCATGTATTGATATTCTGCATGTACATTTCTAGTTCTTGTACTCTCAGAATGCCCTCCGCAATTTTGTGATTGAAATAAGTAAAGCCAGCACCATCTGGGTCTAGAAACAGCTTCAGATATAGTCTTAATCTTATGATTTAGCTAGTTTTCTAGATCGTATACTGTGGTGTGTGATTGGGTTACAGTTGAACTGAATTTCTGGTTGTAAAGCATGGGTACTTCTGAAGTAACAAGAGGCAGCATAAATTTCACTGGCTTTCAGTGTCATAAGTAGGTGTAGCAAATAATTTTTCATCAAAGTAACTAATTTGCTTGTAAATAAAGATTTCTACAGGAATTCCATTTACCTGAGATGATTTTTTTTTAATGGGAAAACAAAACAAAATGAAACAAAACCAGAAAAAGAATCAGCATTTGATACTCTTCATAAGCACTAAGAAAACAGAGTGGGAGAAAAACTTATGAGAACATTTAAGCAATTTTATTTTAAAGCAAACTCTAGAAGAAGAACAACTGAGAGGTCTACAGGCTTTCCCTGGCAAAGAAGGACCTCCAGGAATATAAAGAGATTTAGGACCACAAGAAGAGAAAGGAGGAAAACAAGAACATGCAAGTAAGAAATAAATCTCTCATGTTCCTGTAATCAGGTTTTCAGCCTTTTAGCGTATTTCCAGAAAATATTTGTGTTGATGTTTGTCATTCTTGTAACATTGTTTGTGGAAAGGTGTGATTTCCAGAACTATGAGGAGCAGAAAGATAAATTATTTGTTGCACAGGACATGAGCTGACCAATATAACTAGGGGAACAAAGTGTCCCAGATGAGTCATAAGTTTATTGTGTGTGAGTGACATAACAAACACTCATTGATTATAATTATAAACAGCATTTTTTCCCCCCTTTCATTCTTTGACTGTTTGTGTTGGTTCTTTACTTCATCTTTATTTAATTCAAAATTATTTACATGTGTATGTTGTGTTTGAGAACTAGATTTTCCTTTCTAAATAGAAGATGACTTTGGCAGCTCTGAGAATTCAAAGCCCATCCACTGAAGCATTTATGCTGGTCAGGCATAAGGCTCTTCCAGTGGAACAAATTCCTGTGCAATGAATCTGTAATGTGGCATGTGATTTCTGCTCTGCAGATCAAATAGGTCTCAGGCTATAAGAGGGCTAATGGTCTCAGAAACACGTGCTATGTTGGCCTTGAAATATAAATTACCAATTAACACTCTTAACTCCTAGTTATAGTAACCAATGACCAGCAGAGACGAAAGTAAAGTTTTGGAAGCTGAACTAAATAGATTAAAAAAAAAAAAAAAAAATTAGGTCAAATAATTGATTTGTTTTTTTTTTTAATCCTGGTAAAATGATGGGCGTGCTTGAGATGGAGATTAAAAACAGTAGGTCGAAACAAGTATTACAAATTTCTTTTGTGGTGCTTATGGGAGATGGTCATTAATTAAATGCTGTCTCACTGAATACTTACTTCCTTCACTCGCCAAAGACAAAAGATGGTTGTACCAGCACACAGGACAGGGGTTTTGTTACAAGGACTGCAGGATCAGCTGCTGTTCTCTGGGTACTTGTGTTGTAAGCATTGCATTACATTTCTCTTACAGCTTCAGTTCTAGCTAGTTTTCATCGAGTAGGCACAAAGTGGAATGCTGTCTGCCTGGCTTGGCCACAAGAAATTTCTCAACGGATACTGTGTGAAAATTTTCAAAGGACGCCTCATCAATGTGCTTCTAGCCCTGGTACAAACATTACACCAAGTAAAAGCACAAGGTCCATCATTGTTCTTAAATTAACTTGGGAGGAAATGACAAAGGCTGCTGAGGATCAGCAGAATCAAGTCATGTAGCTACGTGCCACCCACCGGCCATGCTTCCAAGGGAGTGTCTTCCCCGGAGAAAGCACAATTTTAAAGACATAGTTGTTTGTATAGTTTGAAAGTTAACCCGAAATTTTGGCGCAAGAAATTGAAGGGCAAGAAAACATTGAACAGCTGGTAGCAGTAATCTCCAGCCATATCTCTTTTGTCCTCCTGTGCTCAGGTATCGGCACCCAAGAAAAAGGGTATCTGACCCTGTTGTGTAGGTCTTATCTGTCACAGAAGCATAGCAGGGGTTCCCTGCCTGCAAGAGCATTGTGTGCTGAGACCATCAGGGGAAGCTTTTAACTATGCCTATCTTCCAGGTTTTGTATCTTTTTTACAAGGTGGTAAACACCGTTTACACTAATTCCAGAAACTTCTTAAGGACGGTAAGATGAAATAATTTTCCCATTACAGACAGCAGCTGTTTCATAAGAACTGCTGCTAGCAGTTTTATCTACTAAATGAACAAGAGCTTTGCTTGCCACTGACTTTTCATGAAAGCCTGTTAAGGGTTTGAGCAATATGTTTGTACTTCTTCTAAGGTAATTTATATTTTCTGGAAAAATACTCCATTTCTCAGGCTTATTAAAGCTTCCTCTATGTCTCCTCTCACTGCTGTGTGCTCTGTCCTCAGCTTTGGTTTCTGTGATAAAACTGATGGGTATAGGAGATCTCCTAATTGCACCTCGGTTTCTGTGTATGATTTTAATAGAGCTGTGATTTTTGCTTTGAAGCCTGGCAAGTTGTTTTGCCATGCATGTAATTTGAGTATTAATTCCTTCAGATCCTGATGCAAGAGCTGTATGAACTAGAAATGAGAAATATTAGAACAAGACTCGTGACACAGAGTCTTGTGAAATTCCATTTTTTTTTGAAGTGTGGACTTGATATTTCCAGGTGTCTGTTTTGTTTGACTTCTGTTGGTTTCTCCCTACTTCTTCAACAAACAGCCTTTTTGTGGCTGGTCTTAGCTGCTTCTGAAGTACAATTACAATATTAATAAGTAACTATAGCATGTTCAATATTTGGTGTAACACAATTATGTCAACTTTTGGGTTTAGTTTTTGATTTTAAACAGTATCAAGAGTTTCGGTGAAAAAATACTTGTCTTGATTGCAAAAGAAGATTCTTTTGGCAACTGGAAATTTCTGTGTGCAAAAGCTGGAATTGCACTTGTCTCTCCTAGGAATAAGGCTGAGAATATAGCTTTAAAGGACTTAATGTCTTCAAAGCAGACTTATACGGGGATATCCGATGCAGGTTCATGTATTGGAATAAAGAAGTTGTTCCATATAGAAACTTAAATGCTAGAGAACCAAATAATCTAAAAAATTAAGAGTGTGCAGTAATACAAGACTCTGGAAAATGGAATAATGTTAATTGTTCAAGTTCTTATTTGTTATGTATTTGTGACTTCTTGAGCTAATTAATCTAAGAAACCCCAAAGGTTTTGCTCTCAGTTATGTGGGTAGATAATAGATATTTGTTCCAATAAAGGTGGCCTGTTATAATCAGAACCAGACTATATTTATAGTATTTTTTTCTACATCTCTCTGTTTTAAATATCCTAATGAAATACAGATTCATCTTTTTTTTTTCAATCATTATGAATTAAATTGTGTCTGTCATAGTGGCAGAATAGCTAATTTGGCATATTCAGCAGGCTGCTTTTTCTACCTTCCTATGAGTTTCTCATGAATGAAGAATGAAAATAATTATATTACCGTCCACATGTTGCTTTTGTTTTGTTATTCTATCATGTAATTAATCAACAACACATAAAATATTATGTTATTTCAGTATTTAGTGATGGATTTGATCCTAGTGTGTTTTTACCTTAGTCCTAATATTGGCTGATAATGATCATATAGAGCTTAGATTGTTATTTATTGTTTATGTACAGAGGTCCGTTGCACAAAATTAATTACCAACATGTAAATAATTTCTTTCTTAACATTTCAATTGGCTTTATTTTCCTGCAATATACTGTAACTATAAAGAGAAATAAAATGCCCAGCCAGGTTGCTTTGTGTTCAGTAGAATCACAAGAGAACAAGATGTTTTTTCTGGCCATCTGTAGGCATCATTTGAAATGCAAGAGATACAGATGAATATTTAAATGACATAAGCAGATAATTTTTGTCTTAAATACAAGAGTCTACTGGTGAAATGTACTCCAGGTGGAATTCAGCTCATGCAGAGAAAGAGCAGAAGGCCTTATTTACATGATTAGGTCCTTAATGTGAGAGAAGTGACACCACAGGCTTTTATTGTTTTCCTAATGGGAGCTTATTTCACCTCAAGTGAACTACAAAAAGCTGAACTACAGACTAGGAAAAATGAATACCATGACAGCAAAGACTAATACTAAAAGTTTGACTTTAAGAAAAATGTTTGCATGAGGCTTTGCATTTTCAACTGTAGAAGAATAGAATCAGTCATGGTTGGAAGGGACCACAAGGAATAGAAGATTTTCAATGCCTCTTGCACTTAGGTTAAGACAGTAAGCTACATACCTCTACAGAGAGGACTATGTCTACACAGGTAACTCCCATGGACCCATGGGAACATAGGAACGTTATCTGCTAAGAGAAGCATTTGGTGTCCAGCTCATCTTTTTAATAGTCATCATTTTCATTGTTTAATTGCATGTCTACCTTTGTAAGTAATAACGTTTCTACTTTCTGCACCTGGTTATACAGACAGAACAAAAAGAGCAGATGAAATCAGTAAAAAGTGTGAATTTTCTAGAGTATGATTTACACAATTTGATCTTCATCACGTTCCACTCATTACTAGTAATATGTTTTTTCAGGTCTCAAGTGAGATGCATTCCTTGCCTTCCTTAATTGGTGTCCTGAAGCTATGAAAACATGAACTTTTACAATTTTACCTGAAAGCTGCTAATCAATATTTATTATATAAAAATGCAGGAGGCGGTGTAATATCTAAATGACAGATTTGAGTTAATTTAGGGCAAGAAAGAGGCATTCTAGTAGGTACAATCCTGTTGTGTTTCCAGGTCTAGGTTTTTGTGGTAATTCAATCTCCAAGGCATTTATTTGGAATGATGATGTAAATCTACTTCAAGGTTGTATCCAGAAAACACTGTGCTAAGTTTTGTGAACATGTCATTTGGAAGCCATTGTGTGGAAGCAGGATGATTTTCTCAGAAGTGCCAAAATTCCACAGGACAGGAATAAAAGCAAGCTTTTAAAAGGTGCTGCCTTAAGACCTTTCTCTCCATAGGTGTTAGGGACATATTTTTTCAGTAGGTGCTGAAAAGAGTGAGATTGAAATTATGTTCTATTATCTTCCAAGAGGCTTAAATCAGCATCCCTGATGACCGCTTAATTTTGCATTAATTATAAACTAATCTGTGTTTGCTGTTATAGCCTTGATTAGAACCCTCTCATTTGGTGATAATATGACCTCCACAGAGCTTCCTACTAATTGAGTATGGGAGAAGCATTTGTTAATCAACTGCTGGCTTTATCTTGCTAAAACATAATTTCAGGTTAAGTACAGGCTTAGAGAGAGCTATCCTGTCATATATGAAAAAAAAAAGAAAACCACAATCTCTGAAAAGCTCTTTTCTTTCTCTTTATTTTTAAAGTGACAGTTGTCAGTGGGAACTACAAGATGGAAACAGGAAGCTATTTCAGTCAGTAGCAACTTGTACCTGATGCTTTATTTTCAATTAGAATGCATAAATACAGGGGGAGAGGTAGTTCAATTCTGATCAGAGCAGAGGACAAATGTGCCCTGTTGTGAAGGTATCACCCTCATATGTGAAATGTACAGAGAGGAAATCTGGGCCTTTAACACTGCCAAAGTGGTTCTACGTTTGGCCTATCAACTGCAGACATAAGAAAGGGAAAGTAATTCCTGGATTAGAGTTTGGCCAATAATGTCCAGGAGGAAGAGAAGAAATGCAGGAGACCCTGGAAACCTAGGTGCAACCTATCTCTTGTAAGATCTCTGCCAAACCTTTCAAACTAGCAGCATGATTGGATCATTTGTGTTATCTCTAGGGAATTAATTTATCCTGAGGCACCTACAGTTAACATCTCTTTTTATGCTCTGTGACTCTAGCAATGTTTCAGACACTGGTAGCTTGAGCTGTTTAGATCAGTGCTTCAGGGTAGATAGTTGTGTGAGCTCTTTTCTTGCTGTCTTGTGTGCTCTGTTTTGTTCTGGGGTTTTTTTGTTTGGGGTTTGTTTTTGGGGGGGGAGGGTTTTTGTTCTTTTTTGGGGAGTTTTGCGGGGTTTGGTTGGTTGGTTGGTTTTGTTGTGGGATTTGGTTTGGTTTCTTTTTTATGTCTGTTTGTTGGCTATTGTTTTGTTGTGTGTTTTTTTTTGTCCCATGGTGCTGAACTTGTGCTTTAATCCTGCAAGAAGCTTCTGGAAGTTTTGCAGGGGAAGGACTCCACAATGTCTTACTGGTTGACATTATCTTCCAGAGCTAAAACTTCAGGAAGCTGTACTAAGTACACAGAATGTGAGAGCAGTAGTCAACCCACATGAAAGTGTCTGGTTTCAGAGAATCTGAGAGAGCTTCCAGAGGGAACTGAACAGGCTGGAGAGGTGGGCCCAGACTAACCTCATGAAATTCAACAAGTCCAATTGTAAGGTCCTACACCTGGGTTGCTGCAATCCCAAGCACA